>WSLN01000004.1:100156-111945 GCA_019677355.1 Ceratobasidium sp. 370
TTATTCACTGGTACGACTTGTCTTTAGGACACTTGCCTCCAAAACTGTGTGGAGAAGTTTATGAAGCATTCCGAGCGAGTAGGTGCACGGTTTGCTGAACAAAATGCTGGTACGTCGCTGTTCTAACACTTCCTTTTCATGCGACATGATTGATCTCGCTCGACAGAGGCACAACAATCCCTACCCAAGCCATAGTTACATCGATTGGTTTATCTTCTTTGTATCAACCGCACTGCACCATATCTCTATGCTTTGCGAGCTCAATACGCTATCTGTCAAAAACATGCGGAGAGAAGTATAGTCCTAAGTGCAATGATTGGGTATGCAGCCGGTGTCTACGATATTGAACCCGCCGCGTGTGACTGGACCAAGCACTCCAGCTTTCCAAGTAGGTGTGAAATCATTGCACTCACCCATATTCGTTGATTTTGTTTGGCGTTGGTTGAGTCCAAAGTATGACGTGATATAGACCTGTGTTACTGTATAGCCACTGGCATACGTATTTAAACAACACAAGGCACTTTTGCTGTTCCGAGTCGGCCCACCATGAGACTTAGTACTACCCTCGCGTTCGCTATGAGCTATACTGCCCTCTCTGCTGCCCAAGGGACATCGTCTTCGGGGATTTTCACGATTCAACCCATCACACCTATCATCCCTTCGTCTATAGCCTCTACTCCTCCGCCTCTGACAGAACCCACACGTACTTCAACGCGCATCGGAGGGTCCCAGGTTCAGCCAACCTCGTTCACCACTTCGTACGTGAGCCGCTTGCCGCCTTGTAGTTCTTTATTCAAGCACATTTCAGACGCCGGACCATAAGCGATGCTTCCACCGACAGGCCGCCCCCAAGCAGCTCCTCCGGGGCCCCAACACTCGGTGGTTCGGCGACAACCACGGCAACTTCCCCAATTGGCACGGCGTCTTCTGTGTCTAGCGCAAGCAGCGCTGCGGCCTCTGCAACAACCTCTGCCGCGCCGAATACTGCTGTCAAATCGCTTGTGGGCGTTTCCGCCGGAGCCCTGGGTGTGCTTGCTGCTCTGGGTGGGGCCATCCTCTTGTAAGCTTCTGAGCTGCGGATGACAAGCGGCATATGGTTCTTTGTTCTTGGCGCGCGTGAATTTGGCCGCCCAGTCCGTGTTCGGAAAGACCTTGGCTCTCTCGTTATTTCTGTGTGATGAGTTCCTGTCGACCGCATGCATTCTTGAATTGAATTCTTTGCTTGTGAAAGTCGTCTGTCTCACTTCGCCTAGAACATATGCCTCACCTGTCAATTTGGCGTCCGGGCTTGCGAATTTGCACTTTTTGGCTGCTCTGAAAAGCTATGGGATTGTTGGTCGTCTGCTACCAAGAAAACCGCAGGAACAAAGCCCCCAGCATACCAGAGAAAGAGAATCAACGCATAGCGCATATATACCACGTTTGGATCACCGGAAATAAAGAAAATGGAATATCAGACAATCTTCACTCGAGTCCCGGTTTCAGTCTGTGTCCATCGAACTGTTGTCCCCAGCATTCGGGTCCAACTTTAGCAACAGCCCCTTCAGTTCATTTACGTCTTTGCGGAGCGCCTGTCCTGCACCTCCGCCTGCCGAGCCGACCTGCCCACCCCCATTTTGGCCATCAAGCGAGCGACCATCATCAAGCTCGAGCCATTCGTCGAGCTGCTTGAAGAGTGAGCGCGCCTTGAGCCTGAAATGGGTCTGGATCACGTCCGCAAAGGGCTCTGGTGGTGTTTTAAGGTTGCCGAGCATCTGTTAGAGCAGGGGTCAATTTAAGAACTCACTGCAACACGGAAATACCATTTACTGCAGTGTGTACCACCATTCTCCTCACATTCGCAGAGTCTGGGTAGGGTGTGTGAGTGGAACAAGGTACCGGCAGGCAGCTAAAAGGTTACACACATGCTTTCGATGAGGGTGTCCCTCCTCCACTAGACCAGCCAGGTTCATTCAAGTACGGCTCGTCGCACAAAATCATAGACTGGATGGAAATCAAGACCTACAGCCAGCAATGAGTTAGCTCGGGAGGGAATTGATGTGCATACTAATGACTAACTTGCAGCAGAGTCGACTTGCCAGATATCCATCCGGGGCCAGACCATGTGCCGAGCAACGAAAGACAAACTTTTCCATCCTACATTCATCGGGTGAGATGTCGTGTGGGCATTCGTTTGTGAGAACTTACAGCGTAGAGGTTAGGGTTAAATCGAAACTTGCCACCGTTGGTCTGAACCGAGGTTTGTCAATACGTCTCTCAAGAAAGAGGAAAATCTGCTTACGGTCATATATTTGACGCTGGGCGGGGAGTTGTTATAACTTGCTCCAAGGAAAATGTCAAAAAGGAAGCTAAATTCCCCCAATCAGCCATTTGCTCGGGCACCGACCGAGTTCAAGGGACTGCTCACCAGCCATTGTAGTACCTAACCAAAATGGCGGCTAAAATGAGCACACTATTACACAAGCCAACACTGTTCCTAATATGAACTACTCACGGAGTTCCTTCTGGGCCCGTAATCAACGCCTTGATCACATCTACTCTCGACTCGTCCACTCGCAGGAACACAGACGAGTTCCATGCAACGGGAAGGTTGGTGGTCAAGACCGCAAGCTGCCAGCCCGACATCAACGATGGCTGGAACTCAATGGAATATGCCTGCTCACCTCCTTTGCAATGGCCAGGCTACGCTTTGGAATGTCCGCATTGGCAAGCATCCGAGCGTCATTGTTGAAGTAGAACTTGTAGCTCGGAGTTGAAGCCGCACCTTCAGCATCCCCTTCTTTGGGTGCTGGTGGTGGGATAGACAAGTCGCAGTATTCAAAGCGAACCTTGTTAGCCCAGGATTCGTATATCTGGACAGTCTCTTCATGTGATTTGCCAGGCAGGATCGTAGACGCGTCGGATGAAGGATCAGGGGCGTTTCTAGCTTTGAGCAAGGACGCGTGCAAACGATTGACAAACTCATCGCCCTTTGTTTCGCGCAGTGAACGATCGATCCCAGCAGCAGCGGACAGAATGCGCTCGCTATTGACGCTTTAGGTCAGCGGAGATCACTCTAACACGCGGTTGATTCGACCTACCAGAACTGTAATAGATTCAGGTTCTCATCCGGAACGGTGTCGGCCAATTCTTTCTGTTTGCCTTTTTCGCTTGCGGTCATCCGTTTCTCGCTCTCTGTCATCTCGCCCCCTTGCCCTTCAGTCTCGACGGGCTTCATTCCCTCTAGCCCTTTTATAGCCGCTTGAGCCTGGATGACGATGGATTCGAGAAGCTCGCGCGGGCCAGAGCTACCTTCATACAAGATTATCCGCTCGCGCTGGGCAGGTCGGGAGCCCGATCCTGCGATGGGAGCCTTGGGTTTAATCGACGCGACGACCATAATCGGCATGGCCATCATAGAGGACAAGGCTTCATGGTTGGAGATGGTCTAAGGTGGCTTGTTGGGTGCAGATCCGGATAAGATATATGAACCATACATACCTCGAGCCATGAGAATAGTTCAAAGTACAATACGGACCGATCGGACATGTCTGTGAGCGAGTCATTCCTCAACAGGGTACTACCGATCCAGTTGAACCGTCGCCTGAGGTGCGCAAGAGCACTCGGGTGGACAAGATAGTCAGACGTCTGGACCCCTTCTTTGCGTTGTAGTGATGGTAAGAACTCGCGCACTTCGGTCATGAGCGTGGCCATCTTGCTGTCCCGAGCCTTTTGACTTTGCATGGCCTCCAGTTGGCCTGTATTCTTCACGCAAACCCCGTAAATACAGGCGCCTGCTGCCTAAAATTAATGGACTTACATCCTCCTTGCCCATACCAGCGTATCCAGTTCCAGCTTTGGCCTTCTTACCCCTCCCGATGTCCCCCGACAAGTATTCATCGTCATCCTCGTAACCTGAAGTCGTCTGAACTATCGCAGCTATCGCAGGCGATACCTTGCGTTTCTTTGAGCCACCTTCGGTTCCCGTCGTCAGATCCTCATGTGAACGGTGCTGCTCTTGGAACAGTTGCTCGATCATGTGTAGCCCGATACCAAGGATGACGCCTTGCAGGTTTGCGCAATGGAACAACGCACGCGCCGCGCCAGGTGCGCCGGGAAAGTTGCGTTCCTTCTGGTTCGGCGTGGTCGACACCCCTTCGCCACATGCGAGACAATAGATCTGGCCACACCTGGGACACTTATGTTGAACGATCCCGCGCAAGGTATTGATATACGTCTTAAACGAGCCCTAAGCGCCACAAGCAAGCAATCAGCGTGAACCAGAATGAGCAAGGATGGAAACGCACATGAATCGCGAAAAAGTCTGCTTTGGATCGCTCGCGTGCTGCGCCACACTGGTTGGGGCATGCACATGAACCAGTCGAAAGGCCATTGTAAAGCTGGAACAAGAAGCCTTGTTCACCACCTTCAGGGCATCCCTTCATCCATTCGCTTTGGGTCATTAGGGGAACAGGGTCGGGTCTGCCTGGAATGGGAACTAGCTCGGGCTCTTCTTCGACCTCGATAACTTCCTCTCTCCTGTCCTTGGAGAAGAAGACACCTGCAGCGTGGTGAATAAACAAAAGACAAGGCGGGACAGAGGAGTGGGCGCGTACCAGCGTACGGATCACCATGGATGCCCGCCTCTTTACCCGTGACAGCTTTGGCCTCATAATCCGAATCATAGTCCACAAAGTCCTCAACACTAGCATCCTCATCGTCGTCGCCCTCGTCGTCGCTCTCCACCCCGCTTTTGCCTTTGGCAACCGCGCCATCCTCCTCAGGAGTCTGCCAAGGGGTCAGCCTACGTGAATACTACTAGCACAAAGGACGAGGCAAACCGAAATCCTGTGTTCAGTCGTACGCGTGTCTTTCACCGGTTCGTCGTCATCCTTGATATGATCGAATCTCCCGTCAAAGATCTGCTCTGCAGCTGTCTCCATGTCGCTGAATTTTCGCAGCGCAGCCCGCGCCTGGGCAGGGCTCGCCCCCTATGCCGCACTCTCAACACCTGGTTCCTTGACCTGTACTTATTGAATACATACCATGTCAACTAGAGCTTGTATCTTAGCGTCCATGATGATTGTGAGGGTCGAGATCAAGCCAAGAGCCCGCCCGATCACGTGTCTCGGCCTTCCGACTCGGGCGCTTGTACAGAGGAGTTCGTCGCACCGCTTCTTTATTGTCAGAGTTCAAAATGCTGCCAGAAACCACTTGATCTTCTAGGTTGGACTCTATGCACACTGCTCATACCTGTCTCGTTTACTCGGGTGGCTCGTCTCGGATGGGTTTTCAGGGGGATGTGGCTGGTTCCCCTCCAGATGTGCACCATTCAAACACATCCCTGGCGCCATCGTATTTGAACTGGTTCTCTGCGTGTGAACTATTGTAATATCCGATCACACACTTGCCTCGGCGTACAATCAATATCCCTCGCTGGTGCTGTGGAAATAAAAACGAAAGGACCATCTAACCAGCCCTGTCCTCCCGCTCGCCAGCATATATTGAACGATTCGCGCTGGAGGTGTATCGTCAGAGCACACGCGTGTATGCTAGATCGAGAGCCTTGACGTCAAATTTTGACACTGCGGACTTTAGCTTGCTTGTCACGCCACCGCCGGTAGTTCATCGGAGAGGCGCCATTTTCAACAACGGGGCACCGGTCCAGCCTTTGCAGCATGGGGGACAGGCTTCTCAGAACGATGCCCACTTACTATGACCAAAAGTAATTGGGGCACAGACTCTGGTTACGCTGATGAGAGGGCTGTTGCTACCGCGTTCCTGCGGTTGTCACCACCGCCTCGGTCGACTTGACGATACCCTCTGGTTCGGACTTGAAGAAGCGAGCATAACTTAGATAGAACCACTAGCCAAGAGCATGTACACATGATAAACACCCAGTTAAATTACAATGCATTTACATAAATCACCCCAAAAGTCCAAACAGAACGCATGACGGGTATACGTTTGTGCCCGTCACACTATCAATTCATCGTAGTGACAGCAAACGGCACAAATGAAGACAAAGAAGGGCGTAAAAACCGTAGCAAGTAGTAACACAATATCGAAACCTGCCTGATACCGAAGCAATCAAGGAATGGAGGGGGGGGGGGGACTGAACAAGTTAGTGATGCGGAAATCTAAAGATACTACACGCATAGACAGAATCGGAATAATCAAGAAAACAGAAAGTTAAATTCAGTCAAAGACCAAAAGAATCCAAGAGAGAAATCAGACCAACGAAACCCACAGAGAACCGGATTGTGTCGTATGCTATTAAGAGGGCACACGAACCAGCGCGTCCCCACTCGCTACCGCTCACCGCTTGCCGTACACGTCGTTCGGCAGCGGGAATGCTTCCAGATCCCGACTGAGCGCAAGAGTATCGAGGCTTGCGCGCACATGTCCTGGCCCAACCCTGCCCCCGTCGACGGACATATCCATGTTCGTATCCATTGAATCGCGTGCAGCGTGCCCAGCCCCGCCGAAGTGGAACGGGAATGCTTCCAGACCGGAGGACGACACGCCCGATGCACTAGAAAAGGTGGACAGACCGAGCGTATGTCGGGAAGGCAGACGCGCGGCTTGGCCAAACTCCGAGGCGAGCGCTTCCTCTTCCTGGCGCGCCAGTTCGCTCAGGGTGGGCACCGGTGCTGCAGGCACAGAGTGTGAGTTGGTTACAGGGTCAGCAACGGACTCGGATATGCTCATTGCGAGCGAGCCTGGGCGGAACTGGCCCAACTCGCCGCCTTGACCAATGGGGCTGGGTGGAACGAATGGGAAGTCGGACAGAATCGAGTCGGCAACCGAAGCCCCGGACGTTGGACGAGCTGGTGGTGGTGCCATTCGGGCGCCAAGATCTTCCGTGCTTGCCGACGCCTTGCCGCCAAGCATGACCCTTTGCGCCGACTCGACAACGGTTCCGATGCTACTCGGGCGGCTATCATATCCCACGGGTTCAGCAAGGAACGTATTAGTCCTGGGAGTCTGAGAGGGTGACATGCTGGCGGTAAGACCCGCACTACCGGGAATCGCGGGTTGGCCGAAGGTGTTGAGAGACCGAACTGAACCTGTTGGGTTTTCTGTCTGGTCTTCTCGATCGGCGAATGGATTCCCTGTGGTGTCGCTGTCGGGCGAGAATGGCGAATGTTCGATTGGGGCAGAAGGTAGTTCAGGTACAGGCGGTACGGTGTTCTTTTTGCTGCGGGTGCTCCAGCTACGCATGAGGTCAGCCCCAGTGCCCGACCCGGGAGTTGAAGGCGTGCTCAAGCCACCGGCGGCAACCTGAATGACTTCAGGTCGGGCAACGCCAAGCACCTGACGAACGCCGCCTTGTGCCTGAGAGACGACCACGGGGGTGTCACCGTAAACGAAGCTGCCCACACTGGATATCGTGGAATCGCGTGAAACCCCAGAACGTTGACTGGCGGCATAAGGGCTGGAAAAACGAGGGGGACGCAAGTCCGAAGCGCCGGTGGAAAGACGAGAAGCGGCTGATTTTGGAGGTTCGAGCTTGAGATTAAGCTCCGGAGAACGAAAGGGTCTTGAAGGAGGGAGGGATGCGCCACCATTGGCGAGGGAAAGACCACTGGACTGACGATGCCCGTCTGCGAGCGACATGCTGGCCGAGCTTGGAGGCACATAGGCAATTGGGATAACGTGCGAGGACGTGCCACTACGGACAGAATGAGAGTCTGCAAAAGGATCCAAGTTAATTTCCGAGTCTGTGTAGACGTGGAGAGTGTGACTCGTGCCGGTGTGATGCGATGGCGAGCGCGGAGACGAAGGCCCGAGACCCGGTGTGCCAGGCTTTTCTGAGCTAGGAGTACCAACACCATATGAACCGTTTTCCATGGCATAGACACTGGTGGGAGTGGGGCGGCCACTGAGGGTTGCACGCTTGGTGTGTGCGACCAGTGCTTGAGCCTTGCGCATTCTCCGTTGGCGGCGAAGGAACCACAAACCGCCGAATAAGAGAGCGGCCGCGATTACACAGGCAACAACGGCACCAGCTACTGCTCCGCCGCTGATCCCGCCACCCTTGCTGGACCCGGCTTTGGGGATGCAGGTGATCACATCACATTGGTCGCACGTCCTGTTACGAAGTATCGTAAGCAATTTTTTCTATGCTGCCAAGACGCAACGTACCGCAGAGCGAGCACACAGGACTCGTTGGCTTTGCAGTTGCAGACGGGGTCGGGGCAATCGATGCAGGCGCGTTTGAGGAAGGGATTGTGGTACAAAGGAGAAGCCATGAGTGAGAGGGAGCGACTGGAAGGGAAGAAAGAGCGACGACGACGACCAGCGGCGGTCGAAGAGAGGTGTGGGCGAGTAAATGGCTCTCGACTGTTGAGAGGCACCGTGAGGGTTCCGGTCGAGAACTCAGAACATCAGGCGGGCTGGCAACAGGACCGGTGGTTGGGCTTCGCGAATCACGTGGCCTATGGCGAGACCGCTCATTCATCACCACATGTGCAGTGCAATAGCCAGATAATAAGAAAACTAGTAAAATACACCAAATGTATCTAATCGATGAGGTACTTTCGTCGGAAGAAATTGCGCAAGTGCAAGATTTGCCACACCCCCAGAGCAATCAGCGCCAGAATCGTCACCCATGCAAAGTTTTGCACCCGCTGTTGCGTTGATTCTATCTCCCGCTGTCAGGACTCGGCTACAGACTGTGCTTATGGTGCGTACCGTTTGTGTCATGCATGCGCATCTCTCGTTGTTTCAAGTACCCAAACTCCTCCGTAATCTCCTGGACTACCGCCTCGAGTTTCCTCATTTCGGTCTCCAGACCAGACAATGATTCTTGGTTTGCGATAGCACTGACATGGCATCAGTACACGCCAAGAAGTGACGGCATGTCGTAAAACGTGCTTACTTGTAGTCTACCGCGTCTGCGCCAATATCCACATCCAAGTCGACCACCCTGGAGTGATCCGAGGAGACAACACCTATACCAAACGGGTCAGTTCGATTCCAAGAATAAAATGGCCCAACATACTGCCTTCCAACGTGTTCATAAAGCAAATCCCAACGTCGCCTTCCCCATGCGCTGTGATTGCCAGTCGCGTCTCTGACCGTATATTCTTCTTATGAAGATACATATGTTGGTGCTCCGAGCGGTCGACCACCTCGATATCCATCCTCTGGTGTTCCCCCGGGCCCAGATTGGCCGTAATAACGACGAGGGCTCCGTCATGAGCTGCATTCCAGATGCATTTTCGGACCGGGTTTTTGGATGCTGGAATCGCAAATTTTATGGCTGCTGCAGGAAGAGGCGCGAGCACAAGACAAGAGAATAACAGAGAAAGCGAAAACAATGCCCGCCTAGAAGAGACCATGATAATTAGAGTACAGTAATGTCGTTGGAGGACGTGTCGTGCTTGGGCGCCAAACCAGTCCGGGGATTCACGCGCCAAGGCACAACACACAAGTTGGACTCTGCACTTTACCACCATGGCCAAACGCGGCTCTGACCACCAGCTCACGCGCGACGACGACAATAGTGATGGAGAAGAGGTAGAATTGTATTGTCTATGTTGATTCATTGGCTAACTCCAAGTAGGAAGTCCAAGTCGGAATGGTCAAGGCTGACCCGTCTGTCCTTGCGAGCAGACCGTGCGTCATTGCTCTCTGTTCGCTTGTGTTTCCAGCTAACAAAGGGCCTATCCTTCAGAATGAAAGGCCTCCCAAAACGGAAAGGAGCCACGCCGCTCTCCATCTCTGCCGCCTCTTCAAACTCGTCTTCGGTGGGTCTTTAACAAACAACAGATTAGCATACTATGTTCAACTATCGATGCATTTGTCCACCAGGCCGCTCCTAGTCCTCGACTTGTAGCGTTCGGAGGGTTTGGTTCTACCCCTGCGGCCCCGGCCGCAGAGACGACCTCGGAGGTGCGATGGCTCTTCACATCATCACTAGCTTCGATTAACACTTCCCCAGGCACCTCGTTTCGCTGGATTTACCGGCTTTGGTGCACCAGCACCGTCATTTGCTGCTCCTCCTGCTCCCTCTAAACCGGCCGAGGTAAGCCGTCCGAGGGCCTGCCTCATTCTCGTACTCATGTTGTCCACACACAGCCTCCGCGTTTTGCTGCATTTACAGGATTCGGCACTTTACCTACCCCCAAAACGGATACACCCGCGGAAACCAAGCCGGCCGAGGTGGGCTCCTTCTATTTCCTACTTGTGTTTGACGCGTACTGACATGAACATCCTTTGGCCAGCCTCCGAGGTTCACTGCATTTACTGGTTTCGGCTCGGTAAACCCTCCTGCCCCCACTCCTATCCAACCTACCCCGGAATCTGCCAACCCCGCGAAAGAAACAGCTTCGGACTCGGCAGCTGCGCTGACATACTGGACGTCGCTGCGTGGGTTAAACCATGCGTTTATGGAGGCTGCGAAACGTGCTGTAGACGCGGATACGTTTTGCGATATTGGGGAACTATTCGCGCAATACAAGGAGCACAGGGAGAAGATTGTCAAGGACTTTGACGACTCGAAAAAGCCCAAGGCGCCCGCTCCTCATCCTGCCCCCAAGGCCGCTCTTGTAGAGGCACCAAAATCAGCCCCTTCAACGACCGAGACCAAGCCGAGCTTTGGCTTTGGCTCTTCAACAACAAAAGACACTGCACCATCCCCGTTTGCCTTCGGCTCTGCAAAACCCGCAGCACCCTCTGCGCCAAAACCTTCACCCTTTGGGCTCAACCTTCCATCTAGTAAACCGACTTTTGGTCCTTCAGACCCGGCACTGATAACACCCTCGGCAACCCCTCCCGTGATCCCTCCCTCTCCCAAAAAGCCCGCCACAACGTTTGGTGCCTTTGGTGCTTCCCCGGACCCTACCCCAACGCCATCTCCCATGCCCGAGAGCCGCACTCCAAATATCTTTGACATTTCCGCAGCCAAAAACACTGCACAAGCCGAGACGCCCAAGCCACCCACGTTTTCTTTTGGGTCCTCCGCACCTTTCGCGAATCCCTTTAGTAACCTAACGCCCAAACCCGACACCAAACCGTTTAGCTTCAACACTTCCAACAGCAGCACCACCTCTCTTGCGCTCTCCACAACTGCCACGGCCGGGTCAGCTGCCCCAACCTCGACCAAGCCGTTTACCTTTTCCACGCCACTCTCCACGCCCGGCACGCCGTTTGCGTTTGGTGCGGGGTCGCCCAAGGGCGGTGCGACACCCAAGCCTGGAGGAGGATCGGTTGGGTTCTCGTTTGGGAACAGCCCGCCGAGGAAAGAGGTAGCCGGGTTTCCCTTCGGGGCTACACCTCACACCGGGTCTGGTGCAAGTTCGGCTGTTCAGACGCCCAACGCTGAGAACGGAGGGTCGGATGAGGAAAGGCCCAAGGAGGACGGTGAAGGTGCAGCCGCCGAGGGTGTAGATACTACTGCCACTGCGGGCGATGACGAGGACCGGTCACAGGCAGAAGGAGCTGGAGAAGAGAACGAGGACACGCTGTACGCTGCACGTGCGCGTGTGCTAAAGTTCTACAAACAGTCGTGGGTGGGTGTGGGTATCGGCAACTTTAAGATCAAGTATGATCGGGAAACGAAGAAGCGGAGGGTGTTGCATCGATTGGAGGGTACCGGGCGAGTTGTCGTGGTGAGTGGCCTGTACCAAAGCGTTCACGACTGGTACTAATCGAGTGTATAGAATATACGCGTGTTCGGGCAGATGGATCCTGTCAAGGAAACCAAAGGAATTTTACGTTTCACGGGCACGGATGATGAAGGACAGTTGATGCTGTACCGCGTCAAGGTCAAGACCGACGAAGAGGCCGAGGCGCTGTTTAAG
>WSLN01000005.1:0-106830 GCA_019677355.1 Ceratobasidium sp. 370
AGTAAAATTCTCACAGCTGTCTCCTCCAGTGATCGATTCCTTGTCTCGACAGCAAAGAAGTACACAAACACCAGCTCGAATATGAGCCAAATTGTAAATATCAGGTCTACGCCACTGTGGTTAGCTCGCCTGTACGATGTTATTCAAAACAAGGCCTGGACTCACAGTACTTGTACTTGAGCGCTTCGAGCGCGATGGGATCCGTCTGCCAATAAGCCTCGATAAACAAACCGTTCAAATGAAAGAGCCAAAAATACGCACGTATTGGTTAAAAATGAGTGCTGATATCACCGTCAGGTAGACGATCGCCAGCCCCTTGGCACGCAGGGAGAACGGTAGTATCTCAACTGTATACAAGACCAACACTACTCCCGCACCAACATGTTAGCGCATATACGCACATTGGATGAAAGGGCGTACGAGGAGTATAGGCTATCGCATACGCAGCCTGGTACACAAATATCGTTACAACAAATCCTTGTCCCGCCAGCGCCTGTCCTGTCCTTTGGTATATCCCAGCACAGGCCGTGAGGATCGCAAAACTGATGAGCTACCCGAAACCGAGTGGTCAGCCAACGCCAGGGAAAGCTATAAAGACATACCATTCCAGTATTACTCGTCAAAAATAGCTTTCTTCGCCCAAATCTGTCGACAGACATGGATGCGCCAACGGCAAAGACGACTAATGCTCGAGTCAGTTATTCACTCACTCGGCTGACAAGCAACCTCGGAGACTCACGATTCCACATCGCAATACAAGCATTGATTAACGTTTGATCCCTGGAGCTCACGATCCCAACCCCGTTCAACACCTAACCCCACATATACCATCATCATCAGCTCGATCTGTTTCACGTTGTAAACTAAGAGGAAACAATTACATACCCGCTCAAGATAATAACCGATCGATCCATTCCCACTCAGCTGCGAGAACAGGGCGATGGCGACGATAATCCGCATGCGCCGGCGGTTTCCTGGTGTACGGAACAGTTCGAGCCACCCCGAGCGGTCTATACAACGTCCCCATTCATCCCCGGAAATGAATACGGTGGAAAGGGGTACAAGAAGATGACTCTTACCTTGCTCATCTTCCGACGCGATTGCCTGTTTAATTTCATGATACTCGAAATGCACGAGCCCATTATTCTCCTCCCCACCCGCGTGCCACTTTGTCAAGATCCCGAGCGCCTCTCGATCTCTCCCCACGGACATTACTGTAGGGATTATCAGCAACCCATGTTCTGAGAAAGCTGAGCGTAGAACAAACGACGTACACCAACGAGGACTGTCTGGAATAAACCACACGACCACGCACTGGAGCAAACTCGGGAGGCCTTGGAGAGCAGACGGAATACGCCAGGACCAGTCGGTAGGGATCCGGAATGTACTAAATGTCGACCAGCCTGAGACCGTCGTCCATTAGCTCATTTTTGTGCGGAAAAAGTTGAAAAGACGTGCCTGAAACAATTGAGCCAGAGAACCACAGGCAGTGGTACAATGCTGTGAGCGGCACACGGTGCGTTGGATATGCAAGCTCGGAAATGAGGAGTGGCGAAGCCATCATCCCCTAGAACACATGACTCACGTCAGCGTACACTATTCGTGGGTATACAATTGGACCAACTCACAAGCGTCGTGCCAAAACCGATCAGGAAACGAGCCACGATAAACATGGGCACGTTGCTTGTCAGCGTCTACCGAACCACCGTCTCAAGCGTCAGCCTCTTGAACAAAAGTGGACTTGTGGAAAACGCACCTGGACGATCGAACCGACAAGAGTGATGCACGCTCCGCTGAATATCCCAGCGCGGCGACCAAATTTGTCCGAGATAAAGGGCGCCAGAGGTAATGCGCATAGTGCTCTGCGGCCAGTTCAGGCTAGGCACACAGCGCCCAGATGTTGGGAACGCTCACCCAATGTTTTGGATCGCGTTGAAGAGGCCGAGTTGCTTGGACGTTGGGTAGCCTGGGGACATGGGTGAGATCGTGATGATGCTGAGTAGATCGACACTCACCAAAGTACTCTTTCCATCCAGTCACAGACTGGAGCCCATTCATCATCGAACTGTCTACCATCGAAGCACGTCAGAGACTGGCACAGATGGCATAGGCGAGGAATAAGCACTCACCGAAGCCGTTTGCATATGATGTAACCAACGGGATGACCAGCATCAGGTTGAGAATCAAAAGGTCTGTACCAATGTGTATTTATTTCGGCGTCAAGCATATAGAGCGCAAATCACTCACGACGATGCTTCCACCATCGCCCGTTGTAGAGCTCAATCTCTCGTAGAGGATTGGTCGCACTCACAAGGGACATGATGACGAAGATACAAGCCAATCAGTCCAGAGTTGTAAGACGTGTGAGCGTCTTGGCAGAGTAGAATGCGCAGGACGGGGCACACAACCGGGGCATGGTGGCGACATTGCTAAGGCTTGAGGGATCTTATGTGCACAAGGACCGAGCTAGAGAGCAAGTCCTCAAATCATGCACGCCAAGCCATACGGTGGGGTTTGTAGTTCAAACTACGCAGCTGTCGCCCGATGTCACCGCTGCTTGGCAGACTCAGGTTTAGGTGGAGCTCATGTAGCCGGCGGTTGACGGTGGGCTAGTACAAGATGGGCTTGATGAGTAGCCCGGTGCGGCGATCAATTTATTCCGCTCGCCTGATCACGAGCCTAATTGGTCGGATGACGTAGGGGGCTGTGCTGCACCAAGCTCTGCAGACACCGCCGGGACCGAAACGCACAAAGCAGGGATATTTTGAACGATATTTTCGAAAGAAATCATTCATGCTTAGATCACATGGTGTGGCTACTGCATATGCCAAGAGCACGAGCGGACTCCCAAATTCCAAAGCACAGGACACGCCCCTAGCTCCACACTCTGCACATGAGCTTGGTTTACAAATAGGCATCCGCTCCATTTATTCTCCCACGTGGCTGACGTCCCGCACTGCCATTCTTGCCTGCGGTCGGGATCACATCTACCGGCGGGTGCCTGCCACACCCAGAAGCCCGCAGCGTGCGCTCCACCCAAGGGTGTCGCACCAACCGGATTTGGCAGCCATGCCAAGACTGATTTGTGCGCCACCGCCTCCGACTCCTCTTTGTGACAGCGAGCGCGCTCGAGGCTGCAGCAAGCGAAATATAGTGCAGGAACACCGAGACATACGTACCGACAGGCCGGGGCAACGCCCACTGCCGTTGAGTTGCGTAGCTCGGTCACAACACGTCCTTGGCTTCAACTGACAAGGCTTGAACGGTTACTGTTGGTTCTCGACATGGACCGGACCGAATCCGCCAGCCCTCAACCCCAAGATTCTCAATTCTTGGCACTGCTGATGCGGCTCCAATCCACGTTAATCAACGCTCGTTCCTCTCTCGCCTTGCGTCGTCAAACGGGCTTGGCGTCCCCCGCGGAACGCTCCGGTTCTTCTAATTGGTAGCTGGTAGGTTTTATCGCCCACCATCACCCAGAACAGCTTCACTATCCGTCGATGATCAAATGCAGGGTACGCTGTACATTCAAGTTACGGAATAGTGTGCGTTCCTATCGGATCGTCAGATGTAGCAAACTGGCAGACAAAAGTCGGTGAAGCAGCTCTTTTGGACGTAGACTGTCCCATGATTTGTCTATACGGCATGCGCTCTCCCCCAATTGAACTTATCACAGTTGTACATAGGGGCGAACCCGTTTACACAAGTCGCCCAGGTTCTGAAGAAACAAAAGTATGAAAGCTCGTCGATCTAAACGTACCAGAGGAGTCAACCATAGATTGGGGTCTGGTCAACCGGTTGCATGTACGGGTGGACTTAGAAACAAAATATCCAGAGCCGCTGTGGCAGAATCATCGACGGGAGCGCGGTAGCAGCGTGTGAGAGTGACACGGGCAGTCTCGTCATCAGAATCACTGCGAGGACGGTTGCTCTCCAAGCGCCGAGCTTATTACAACTTGACACGCGTGGTTTGTTTGGCCTGAAGATTGGAATAGGTACTTTTACCGCGAATAATTCATGCAATTATAATAACCACCCAAACAGAACACCGAGCAAAACAAGAATTAAATCGCCGAGAATCCCCCAGCGGAACATAAAATATCACTTTCATTCGACCGAGGTATTAAAATGGAACAACCTATGCAGAACCAATCAGCCCCACATCCAACAACAACCCGAAAAACCAAACTCACCGTTTCCGCTCCTCGTAATACTCCTCAACAACCTCTTTATGAACCATCCGCTCCACGCCATCCTCCCCAAGCTCCAACACAACCTTTTGCACGACCCTCGTACACGGCGCGGGCATCAACGCAGGGTACATGGGCAAAAACAGCGACTTTTGGCCCGTCAGCTGCTCGCAGCTCTTTACCCGGCTCGCCTCAGTCAGTATCTCTTCCGAGATATTATCCGACCGCCTCCGGGGCCGCAGCGGGTCCCCCTTGGTCGGCTTTCTTAAACCAGAGGGCGACGCGGGTGTCGACATGGGCGTGAACCCGAATTTGGACGCAGGGAGCGAAGAAGGGTAGTGCGGTGGATACAGTCGCGGCGCCGAGTCTGAGACGGGCGAGATGGGCGAGTGAGGCGCGGTGGTTTTGGCGCGTAGCATGGCAGGTCGGACTAGAAGTCCTTGGGCGGATACCGTGTTGATACCGTACAAACTCTGCGTAGGTGTGATATTCTCAGATCTTGTTGGAACCTCTGTGGGTAGAGTCGCTTCGGTCTCTTCGGCGCGCGGCGAGTCCAGGCTTGTGTCGCACATACTAGCATGGCTACCTTTCCTGGGCCGAGCTGATCCGTCTCCCGAGCGAGTCCGATGAAACGTCAAAGGGTACGCAGCATAAAGAGAAACATTTACGTCCCGAGCAGCCGAGGGTGAAGGGTTGTGTGAATAGCTAAGAGGGCGGCGGCGACTCGACGTGGCAGGCGGGGGAGGGTGTGTTGCAGCGGTGGGACTGATGGCTGGAAGGTCCTCGCTAGAGCTCGTCGTCGTCGCCGTCGATTTCGTACTCGGCGGGGCATTGAACCATGGAGTCTTGTCGAGAGTTGGCGACTGGTGTCTACTTCGCCCGTGAATACGTAGCTGAGCGAAATAGCTCTCGTTGGTCAAAAGGTCCGGGTCGACGTCGCTCTCGCTGCTAGAAACCAAGAGAGGACTGGATAAAGAGCTAGTGGACGATGGACCGGCTGAGAACATGGTCTCCAACGACAGCTGAAAACGCTCAGACGATAGCTGGTCCCTTTCGCGACAAGACTCGGAGCAATAGAGCGCCGACGGCTCCTGAGAAATGACGGTACGAGACTTGGCAGGAGCCGCTTCAGTACTGTCTACACCGGCCAATTTGGACACCGGGGTATTTGATTTGCTATTTGAGCGGGTATGGTTTGTGGTATGGCGACGAGACATGGGTGGTCTGGCCAGTTTGGGTTTTGGGGTTGCATCGTTGGCGGGCTTTGTGGTATTAACATCGGGAACCGCGGGTATTGTTATCCTCTCGGGAGGGATGAGGCGATCTATTGCTTGTCAATAGACCATCCCAATAATCCGCAAAGAGAGTACGAACCGCAGACGGGGCACCAGTTGGTATCCAAGTCCATAGCTTCGGGGACGAAAAGGATACAGGCAAGGTGTGGAGCGAGCCGGGTCAGACTTATAAAGAGTTGTGAACGACCTAAAGGGGAAATTGTTTTAAAGTTTGGTCAGATGGTGCGGTAGAAGCTTAAGTCAGTTGGAGCACACCTCTGCCGAGCTAGCGTTCCTGGGTCAAATGACGAGTTTGCGAGGAGGAGCAGGCAGCCACGTCCGGATGGATGGCGGGTCAAGGACGACCAAGACTCGAGGCTTTAAGAGAATTGATAGCGAAATCTATCGAGAAAAAATGTGTTAGCGCCGACACGGAAAGGTTTTTAGTGGGCATCAGAACGGTGGAAGGTCGGTGTCGTGGGCTGGGACAGGGAACAAGCGGGATGATCTACGAGGCTGTGGACCCGAACTGGGCAGGGGAAAACCAAGTACCACATCTATGACACATCAGCCATCGCAAGTGTCACTCGCCTCCAAGGCGTAGCCGTCTCTTTGAGCACATCACATGGGCCCGAGCACACAGTGACGAAACCAGAATAGCATGGTGGGGATACGACCGGGAGATGCCCCTATAAAGTAGCGAGGCTTGACCAGACATATGACTCACATCGCTCAAATGCCTCACGCAGAACAAGTCGGCCCTGTTGCGGCTTCAAGGCTGGACAGAGTGGCGCGAGGGGCAAAGGTTGAGGTAGAGATTGGGCGGTGGGAGGTGAGACTCAGGCTCGGGGGGGCGGATGCTCTGAATTCAATCTCGGACCGATGGCGCACGATACACCGGCCGGACTCAAGCCGCCTTCGACCCGGGAACAAGCTCGATGAGTGTTCAAGCCCGCCGCATATACACGTAAAATTTTTGTCTAGATCAGGACAGAGGCAAATGGGAAAGGATTGCTCCGCATGGCAAATGCGAATTGGGCGCCCGATTAGCTCGCATAAGATCGCCTACGCCCGCCCGACACCGGGGCATTGAGCATGCGGTCCAGTTGCCGACGATCACGACTGATAGCCGATCCGCCCAGCCTTGGGCGCGGGAAAAATCCGATAGGTCAAGCGCGCGAGCACATGCTGACGGACAACCACACTCGCCAGAGACAAAGGGAGGGCAGCCTGGTGTCTGTTGGACTCTAATCGGGACTGCTCCATAAACTCGAAAGCTCAGGCCGTTCTCAGGCGGGTGCTGCTGACCAGCGGCACCGGCTCACCAGCTGACCCACTATCGCTGGATCCCCCGCAAAGAACCTCGGCCGTCGCAGTCGACGGGCTGGTCCAGCCGGATCCCCGCACGATACAGGCCACAGACAGGCTGCCAACTACCGCAAACACTGCGCGCCTGGCCGAGCGGGTGATGATCGGCGATTGCGGGAATATCGCCATCAGGCAAGTCTTCGTTTTGTCATCCGCGGGCAACTTTCCGCTGAGTGAGATCTTGTTTCCCTCCTTGGGCAGTGTTCGCGGGCTGATGCAAGGTCGAGGAGGATCCATCGGTATCGGTTTAATCTTGATCCCGTTCCGAACTCGTTCAGCCGGCCGGTTTTCGCAATGGTGTTGCGACTTAGGGTATCGTCGGTCCTTGTTTGGCTCGGGGTATTGCGAATTGTGTACCGCCTCTTCTCAGGGGCAGCAAAAGCATATATGAGGTGTCCCTTGGTACCGTTTAGAGTGTTCGTTCAGGTTGAAACGCTGGGGATCGCTCCGGCTACAAGGGGTAGATCCTGGACATAACCAACGAGTACTAGTCTTATCTATGTGTAAGTGGAACCAACGTGCGTGCAAGCGATCGAACCCACCCAATGCCCGACTACAGTGTATGCGCCTTGGAGGCACTCGGACTGCCTCTTTCTCGCCGCATCTGCAAGTGCCACCAGCGCAATCGAGAGGCATCAGGCACAAACGCGAGAAACTTCCCCCGGAATGGTATTGGATATCGCCCAAGACCTTCGCTCGGACCGTGTTCTGCGGAAGTGCACTGCGTTCCAGACTGAAATAGTTGTTCCAACACCTTCCCATCTCATATTCCCCGCAGATCGACTTGACGTTCCGTAAATTTAGTTCGATAAACAGAAATTTCACAAGTGGCAACGTGCGTGGAACTTTCTCTATCCGATGCTCGGAACCAAGCAACGTAAGCTTCCTATATGACCGGCGAAGCATATAAAGAGGTGCATTGGCATATTATATCCAGTGAACATACGTGATCATGGAAAAATGCAAAAAAACATATGCGAGATCAGGCTATAATACAACATACTGAATTAGACTCTATGCACTGTTGCGCTCTTACTCGAGCCTAGGTATCTGATCCCTTCCCACCGTGGTTCCCGCCCTTGTCCGTGTCTCCGGCTTTACCCTTGTGCCACTTCCACTTGCCACCCTTGACACTCGCCTCACACGCTCCACGCGCCCACGAATCAATCTTCATCTTTCCCATAGCATACGCCTTTTCTCGTTCCCACCTCGCCAGCTCCTTCTTCAACTTGAGCACGCGCGCCTGGTCGAGCGGGTGACTGTCGTCCCCGTGTCCCCCTGTTGCGGCGCCAAGAGCCGAGGAGCGCGAGGTCCAGAATGTGCCAGGCAGCGTGGGAAGCGGCGCGAGTGCCTGAAGGGGGGTGTCTGAACTGGGACTAGGGTCTGAAGGCTTGTCGATTGAAGCGGCGTGGTCGTTTTCTGGGGTGAGTTGGCGACCCTCCCAGAACTCGATTGCGCATCGTGGGTCGAAACCTGCGCAAGCAAGAATTCGAGCGCTCACCAGGTCCGCCTCTGAATAGGACGGGAGCATGTTGTCACCTAAGAAATTGGGTAGAAAATAATAGTTTACTCACCAAATTCGAGTTTCCGGCTCTGACATGTATTTCCAGACCGAGCAACATCATCTAGTCCCACACGAGTGAAATTAGCCACGGCATCGTTCACAAATGGTCCCATGATCATCGTGATCGGGAACAATAATACGCGGACGACGTCGGACATGATTCTACACAATGAAACAATTAGTCAAGCATACAAACATGTCCGAGACATTCACCACGCACCCAATGACGCTCGGGATAAAAATAGTCCCCGAAGAGAGCGTCTCCAGGTGATGACTCAGCAACAAATGGGAAAGCTCGTGGGCGAGCAGCGTCGCGAGTTTCTTTGTCTGCTCTGGCGTCGGCTGCGGCGGTTCATTTCTTGCAGCGTTACTGTTGCTTGAGAATGGTAACAGTTTTCCCAGCCAGGAGCCAGCCTGCGGTGACGGAGATGGGTTCGACGGGGTCCCAAGAACTTCGTCCAAGAAGCCACTGTATACCACGATCCCACCACCTCCGTCTCCTCCAAATCCTACGTACTAATGTTAGCATCTTTGCAAAGGCCGAAGGATCACGACGCACCATAGGAAAGAGCGTTGCTCTCTGGCAAGTCAACAAGCAAGAGCGAATAGGGGGGTCCGAGCTGGGCATGTGGAGAATGATGATGAGAATGCTCCTGATTATGTCCGTCTATGCTAGGCGAGATCGGTATCTCATGAAGACGCTGAGCAAATCGTGGCCGTGGAATAAGCGGGTACTCGGGCGGTGGGGGCACAAGCCCGTGTATCTCCCAGTCCGCAGGCGACGAGCCGCCAATACCTTCTGCCGACTTGGCCTTGGCCTGCGGATGTTCCTGCATCCAAGAGGCATACCACGCGCCGGGGTTTTCCGCACGTTTCTGCAGCTTCGGAATGGCAGCTTCTAACCGCCTAAGGGTTTGCTCGACCCAGTTCCAGCGCCAATCATCCGGAGGAATGACTCGAGGCATGGCCCCATCAGGGGAGGCGGTGACGAGTATCTGGGCGACCGACGTGTACCAACCAGCACCTTTCAGCTCCTTGGCGATTTCTTCTTCTTCCTCTGGAGAGAGCATGATCATGCGCATCCTACACGTGAATGTTAAGTTTTTCACTCATGGGCAAGCAATTGAGGCCATGACGTACCTGCCAGTCAACGGTGTCCTTTCCAGGCTTGCCAAAATGGTGCTCACAAACAATGTAAACGGCACTATCACGAGTACCCCGACTGCCATCCAAATCTTCCAGCGCACCCTGAGTACCTTTTCGCGTTTATGCGCATAGTGCGGGTGGTCCTCGGGCACTTTGCGCAAGAAACGCGAGGCCCATTTGAGCTTAAGGAAAAGGACAGGAAGAAGGGACATGGTCACTCGGCCAGCAGTTTGTGCAAACGCAAGAGCAGCAGACGACTAGGGAATGGTCAGCCCGGGTTCGGTGCTCAGGTGGCGAGGTGCTAACCTTGAGGAATGTTGCAAGCCATACAAAATGTAGTCCTTGATTTGGACGAGACGCATGAAAGAGTGCCGCCCTAACCTACAGTCCGCATTTAAGGCTTACGATTTACAGCCCGGAAAAGACGCTGTAGAGTACTCACCTGAAGCGCTATCGGGCCTACTCGAGAGAGTTGTTGTGGCCGAGGTGCCCGACGGTCGTGAAACAACAATGACGGAGTCCCGAGGCCAACGATCCCATTCGAGCGAGCAGAGCGAGGTAAAGTTTGTCTAGCAGTCCCCTCGAGTCCTTCGCGTGTAGTCCAAGTTCGAGCTCCAGCAAAGAAACCACCAAGTCTGGCCAAGCTAGATGTTGATACATTGGGGACGGGATCTCGGCGAGCTTGCGTGTGTGCACTACGCAGCCTCGGCGCAAATCCATGATTCTGAGTAAGAGGAAAGCGGCGCCGTACGAGGGCCGACATCATTCATGTCTGCACCAGGTCGAGGCTGACTACAAGATTTTGCTCGTCAGCTAGCGCCGGCCGCGTTGCGTGTACACTTCTTATCCAGGGTCCTGGCTCCGAGCGTAGATCGGCCATACATAGGTCTCATTTACAAGAAATAGTACTATATTATACAAGATATTCAATCAAGCTGGATGAGCAGCCGACTCGGAGATAAACGTCGCCTCGTTATAGAACGTGCCCTCGACCGCCATCGATCCCCCCGGGATCACCGACTCGGGGCCGGTCAGAGAAAGCGTGCCGGGATTCAACCACTGGCAAGAGTTGAGTATGACTCCTACACTCGGCACGGGATGAACTAACCTGGTAGATGTATGGCTTGGTTCCAGCCACGTAGTTTAGCACCATCTTCAATGCATATGGGATTTCGGCCAAAACGTCCACCTTCTCCAACAACCCCTTGGGAGCCTCGGGAGTGCCCACATCCGCCTCCAGCTCTGCCTTCACAGTGCCCTTTGCATCCCCGACCGCTGGCCCTTTCCAAGTAAAGCGGATTCGAGTAGGCTGCCTATATCCAGTCTCTGGGTCCATAGCTGGAGCCAAATGAACGGCACGACTCTGGACAGCGGCATCGATCACAGGTGGCTCGTCGGGCCAAATTGTCTCTCCAGCCACACACACGAGCTTGCCTCCGACAACCACCCCACCCACGCTAACCGTAACGCCGCCTGACCCGGCGCCGTGACGTCCGTACGCATCGATTGTCGAAAAGTCCATCTGGACAGCGCTCACGCCTGCATCGCTCTTACTCTGGAAATTAGCAAAGTTCCAGCGAGCGGCAACAAGGTTCGGGCGCATTCCCTGGATCGCGTGTACGAACATCCCAACGCCGTTGGCCTCGATCGCACGGCCCTTGTGGATAATAAGACCCGAGCATTGAGTGCGCGGCCAAAAACGGTGAACGACATAGCCTTCAGCTTTAGCCGGGTCAACCCCAAAATAGGATTCTCCGCGTCCGAGCTTGAACCCGGCAGCACTCGCAGGGCGTGAGACGGTGAATGCGAGCTGGACTTCGGGGTCTATGTTGGCATTGATGGTGTATTGTTCAGCCATGCCGTCTGTACCGGGGCCGTGTGTAACGCTGAACTGGTCCGCTTTCGACGAGCGTTTGTCCTTGCCCGGGGGAGGAGTAACGAAGCCGGTCACATTAATCGACTTCCATGTCTGCTCCTTGGTCGTTGGGTTGTAAATTTTGCACGTAAATTGGATGGTGGGGTACCACATCCTGCAACCAAATTTCAGTAAATAAGTGGCTCCTTCCAGGGGTTTCGGCGCCCGAACCCCAAACACTCACCCCACAGCAGAATGAATGATTTGACACATAATGAACGTGCCATCCTCCAAGAAATGGTACCAGACCTGGGTCTCGGTCACGAACCCACCCGCACACGTCCACTCAGTGTCTTGAGGCGTAAGTTGTCCAAACAACTCGCTTGGAGCCGTCTTGGAGGTTACGGGGTGAAAGTTGGGTGCCTTGGGATCGGAGGCTCTAAGAAATTTATTAGTACACCTTATGAAACAAGTAAAATACAGTGCTCACGAGAACAGGGAGGAGAACATGGTTGATGGTGGTGGTAGAGTGAAGACTGCTGGCGGAGAAGGTGAGGGTAGATGAGGGGAGATGGGAGCGTGAGAAGTGCACGTGACTTGCTCAAGCGCTGGGCTCTAAGTTCTCGCTCAGGCGAACCACCAAGCATAACAGCATGTCAATTGCTCTAATAGTATTCAATACATGCGCGGTAAAAATGGTCTGGGAACACATGTTTATGGATAACACGTGACCTCCGGTCAGAGCAGTGTGGCGATTCAATACAATTACATTCAGTCAGAGACAGCCTAGAAACATACAAAGCATAGTGAGAAAGAGGAAATAAATCCAAGGCAATCCAGCCGCTATTGCTGATAATACGCTCCCCGCTCCCGCTCCTCAGCCTGTCCCGGATCCATATCCTGATATGCAGCATTAAAATTCGGGTCGTAAGGCAATGGCAGCATATGCGGGTTTGGCGCAAACTGGCTCCCTGATGGCATGCCCATCAACGGCTGCCGGTGTAACTCGTGCAATTCGGGGAACTGTAACGGTGGGACCTGTGCCGGTAGCGAGTACCCAAGTTCCATGTTGGGGTCCTGCTGGGCGATAAAATCACGGAACATTTGCGGGAGGATGTGGCTGGGAGAGTTGACGTCGTAGCTGTTATGGCTAGGATAGGAGCTTTCGGCTAGTAGAACTTGCCGGGTCAGGGGGGAGGACGTTACGCTTGGAGATTGTGGTATGTGGAGGAGATTGGGGATCCTGTCAATCGAGAGCGAATTAACACTAACCGGTCACAATCAAGAAACTAAAACGCACTCGGGACCAGATGACTCGCCAGTCTGCTCCCGCAACAAATGTTCGAGGTGGGACGCGGATATACTGGCGCTCTCCCAGGTGTGAGACGCAGCACGCAACGCGTAGATACATTTCCGGGTAGCATCATGCGCGTCCATGCGTTTTTTGACTGCTAGTCCAGACAGCGTCGCAGCTTGGACAAGAAAAGTCGCACCAGCCATAAAAATAGTCTAAATGTATCATGAGTTTAGTTGTGGAAGAGACACATTTTAGCCCCATGATTACTCGCCTGAAGCATATTCAAAGGGAAGAACCTAAGGCCATGACACTGGTCGAATAACGTGACAAGTTGCACAATCTTGGTCGCAGCGCGATCACAGAACTTGACAGACAAATCCGTGAACGAGGCCGGAGGCTGTTCCGCCGACGCATGAGACGCGGGCCGTTGGGTCCGGGCGTAGAATGGCCGGTGCAGAAGCATTAAGAGCCACCAGTATGCAATATTTAAAACGATAACATGGGGTATCGGACGAGTGCTTGATCGCGACGACACGAGCAAGTCTTCAGGTAGGGAATTGTACCATGTTTCGAGTAGCAAGCTGGCGCCCTATTCGTCAAAGGGGGGTTTGTGGGTATGGAAAGGACTTACTGGATTTGCGAAACGCTATCTTTTTCAGTCACCCTCCAGTTTTGTCGCCCTTGGGAGTATCTACTATGTCCTAAACACGCAAATCCCCCAGGAGACATGAGCAGCACTTACACGGCATCCATAATCCGAAGAGCAATAAGCATCAGCCTACAAGTTTCGAAAAATACCAAAGTGCCATTGTTGGGCTGGTATTTGCCGGATTCCAGCGGACAGCTTGGGTCGCCTGTCCAGGGGTGTTGGTCTAACGTCTGGTCGACCACGGGTAAATTGACGTTAAGGTGAGGAAGGGGTATTTCAAAATCCCTTCCATAGTCCAGGGACTACCAATCGTTTATGAGCATGTGAGCCACCGGAATATGAACAGCCTCACCATAACCTTATCTAAAGGCAAATCAGTAACTGGTGTAATACGTCATAGAGTGACATACCCAGACAGAAAGTAGACCAGAATTGCCAATCCCGATGAACCAACTCTGTGGGTGTAATCAGTTTATCGTCAACCCACGCCTGCCCATCAATGCATAAACCAACTGCAAATAAATTTGACTAAATGGGGATGATCGGGAAGCGAGATGATCAGGCGCTTACGTGCACGAGTCATCCGACAGCTCATCCCTAATTACTTTCCGTTACTCAAATGTACCTGTACGAAGGGCCACAGACTCACCAGCAAATAAGTATGCCAGACCACGATCTCCAATTCCTCCATGGTAGTCAGACAACAAAGCCAGCGCCTGCACAGACGTCAAAGTTGGACGCTCGCATTCGCTCTCCAAGTGCTGTTTAGCGCTAGCGGCAAACTGTTCGCGTGTCTCCTTGGCTCTAATCGCTGGGTTGTCCGAAAAGGCCGTAGCTACCGACATGATTGCACAGTGCAAAAAAGGCGTGTAGTTTAATGCACGGGTAGGTTGGGGTATTGTTGTTCGTAGGTGATCAGGAATGAGGAGAGCCAGCATATCTCGAAGAAAGAGTTCGCGCACTACGCCACGGAGCCAGAGGGCGTAATAATTGAAGAAGCGGTCGAGCAGCGTATCGTGCTCGAGACGAGTGAATTCGACGTTGTTAACCTTAGGAAGATGCCGGTCCCACTGACACAGTTCGGAGAGTTGGATCTCGTGCGGTTGCATGTGGAGGGGAATAGAGGGGTCCGTTCGAAATGTGAATTCGTACACCAAATCGGATCCTGGGGTCGTGTGCTCCTCCTGATCAGCCTTGTCGGTCGGGAACGTTGACCACATCGAAGTGGGACCACTGGCACTAATATTTCCACCATGCACCTGAAAAATACCCAGTAAGTGATGATTCCCGAGGAGTGGAATAAAAGCTCGACCATTAACAAAGATTTATTTGGGTACTCATCCTCGGTCTTTACGCCACCCGTCACGGCCTGATCAGGGTCACTGGAAATGGTGGAGGGCGCGAGACTGCCCCGCTGACCAGATCCCTCGGAACTGAGATGAGAGCCTTGTGACCGGATACGACCGAGCTCTGTTTCAAGCTCGCGTATGCGCACGCGTAAGCTTTCGACGAGCTGCTTTGTTGCTGGACGACGAGCATCTTCTTCTTGGCTCCAGGTACACTGTAGACGGTGTCAGCAGCAAAATGGTACAAGATGAGAGGTAATCACTTCGTGACCCTAGTGAGTAGTGACGTCAGTCTCGTACGTAAAGCAGATGGCAGGACATACGCACATAAAAAGAACAAGTGCCGCAGATTGGGTGGACTCCGTCGCACCTGCATCTTCTTCGACGACACCCGTTGCAAGCCTTGGTGGCATGGTGGCCACGGCGCTTGGTGGAGGCAGAGCTACTGGCCATACTTTAGCAATAAACTGCACAGGCTCGGAATAGATGTTCCGTGTGATTTGGGAGCTACCGGCCGACTGTCTACTTACTGTCTCGGTCTTTCTGCTGGCATGGGTGAAGTTCGCTCCACATGACATCAACCCGCATGATCTTCTGCTTATGTCAGCATTACTAGCTTGTAAATTAGATTTGCTTTCCTTTTCTGCCCCGTATCCAAATTGTGTTATCTCCGTGTTCCGATGTGAGGCGATCCCCGAATGCCCGAGTCCGACTCTTCCACTTGTTGTTAGGCGAGTGTCTTGCCGAGCGCCTCCAAGCCCCGGACACCCGAAAAAATAATCGGTCTGTTGCGGCCCAACAGGCCGGCTTCAAAGCCGGCGGCCGTGTCGGAGTGGATACTCACATTGGAAACTACGATAAATGCAGTGCTTGCAAGGCCGACAACAAGGACCACCAAGGGTCTCGACACCGACGTGGATACCATGAATACTTTATATTGCCTTGATCATAATCACCATTCCACCACATCGGACTTCGCCCTACTCTATCTCGTGAGGCGGATTATTTACCAAAAACATCCGCTGGCGCTCGCAGACCGACTCCAGTTCATCAATGGCGTGTTCCTCAACGTGGGGATCCCTGATTCTCTCCCTCGAATCGAGCTGTTTGATATCGTCGCCAATGGTACCCGAATTGGTGATTCTTTGATTGTCTCAAAGAAAGAGGTCATTCCGATGTTTTGCGCCACTGGCGTGAGCTGCGTCATGAGTATTGCAGTAAGGGAATTATAGCTTTAATTCTGTACCCACAGGAACCACATTTAATAATCAAGTTTGAAAGTTTGCGAAACCAGACGTGCCTGGCCCAAACCGCTCCGCGATCAACGCCGATAAAACATGTTTGTGACTATATAGTTGGTTATATGCGCGTGTTAGGGCGGTGTGGCACAACCTAACCATGTCAGGGAGTCCATTTTCGCATTAATTGGAGTTTTATATCGTTTCGATCGCTCTAACTAAAAGTTGGCTATGCGGTCCGCCTATTAGGGATTCATCGAGGTGGGCAGCTCACGTGATGTCTTCTCACTCCGCATTGTTTCCCCAACTTTCATATCTTTCCTCAAGCTTCGAAATTCGCCAACAAACCTCGACAACGCTCGGCAGCTTGAAGCCGGCGTGGTCCTACCCACTACAATGACGCCTGCACCACGTACATTTGTCCTCGGCGCACTTTCTCTTCTTTCCCTTTATCTGCTTTTCCACCTCCCGTCCGGCTCGTCTCCAGCGCCTGCCCCACAAGAACCTCCCAAAGATGGCCGGTTCACACGCAAGATTGTTGCTGTCGGGGACCTCCACGGGGACTTGGTTAACATGAAAAAAGTGTTGAGTATGGCGGGGGTTATCAACGACGCAGGTGACTGGAGCGGGAACGTGGACTTTTTCGTGCAGACTGGGGACATAGTTGGTGGGTATTTTTAGAAGAACTCTAGTCGGAGATTGCTGATGTGTATACGCGCGCGCGTAATAGACCGAGGGGACGATACGCTCGAGATGTTTGCGTTGATGGATAAGCTGAGAGAGCAGGCGCTGCAAGCTGGAGGACGAGTGCTCAGCCATCTTGGGAATCATGAGGCAAGTCGTGTCAGCTTTGGCGCCAAATGTAGACTCGACTTAATCTCGCCGCCGCCAGTTTATGAATGCTATCGGCGATTGGCGATATGTTCCTCATTCTGAAATATCAACATTCGGTTCCATTCCGGCACGCCAAAAGATGATCAGCTCGGGATGGCTCGGCCAATCTTGGCGCGCCAACTATACTGTCACGTCCCGCCTCCCCTTGCATCCCTCCCTCGGGCCGCCCAACTCGGATTACGACCCCCACGCACCCGCCAATCCGCTCTCACACGCTGCACTCGCCTTTCTTCACGGCGGACTCTCTCCAACGTTTTCAAACTTGACACCGTACCCTTCGGCTATCAACGCGCTGGGCAAGAGCTTGTTGAAGCGGCTGCAAGACAGGATACAGCCTCCCCCTCATCCGCCCAACCCTTATCCTGGTCTGCCGGCGAGTGCGACACAGGCTGAACATGAACTGTATGGGGCGGACGGGCCAGTATGGTATCGTGGATGGGCGCTTGAGCCAGATTCGTTTGTGTGCCCGGCAGTGGAGGGAGTGTTGGCCAAGACGGGCGTGCGGAGGATGATTATGGGACATACGCCGAACTTCGAGGTGAGTAAATAAACTAGTAGGGTCCGGAACCCGTGGTTGGAATGGATAGCAGCCGTTGTTATACACATCGTCTGAGCTCATGGGATCCACAGAAGGGCTGATGGATCCTTGTGCTACAGAATATGGTATCACGGTGTGGTGGAAAGATCATCATAATCGACACAGGTACGCTTAGCCCTCGTGTCAAGCAACGCAAGCAGATCTCACCTTTCCCCGCCCGCAGGTATATCCAAGGCGTATGGCGGTGTACTTTCCGCTTTGTCAATCACGTATACGCTTACGCCGCAATCGGCCATGCGATTCATGTCGGTAGCCAGCGCGCAAACGTGGATGGAGCATGAACTTATTAAAGCGGTGTACGAAGATAAGGTTGATGTTCTTGTAGATAGCTCCCGGGAGATTCGGGGAACATGGTAGGCTCGGTTATTTTACTAGATAAGGGGATAGTCCGAGTGTTTTGCTTGGGATTACGCATTGTAACACTATAAATAATGTAATATCCATGAGGAACTTGCGGTCAGATTGAGCGGGAACACCAGGGGCGGTGTCAGGGGTTGTCATGGTCAATGCCAGCTTTAAGGGTTACGTTGCTGATCATGTTGTTGCTGTGCTGCTCTTGTCGGCCATTGAGTACATAGCACCACGTCTGGCAGCTCCTCCAGCACAACATTTTGTCCCCCATGAGTGCCTCGATGATGCTCGCCTACCTTCACAGCGGCCCCCTCAAGCTTGGCCTCGTGGCTGTCTTCGCGTGGCTAGGTAAGCTGCGATCTCGGTTGTTATTCCAGACGCTGACACGCGCTTTCAGGCCTCTTTACTCTTTTCATTTCCTCTGGATTTTTCTTGCGTGGGCATCAGTTTGAGCACCCGGCGGGCATTATACCCAATGGCGCGCTTGAAAAACGCACTTTCCTGTGCGTCAACTTGTGAAAATTTCCCCGCTTGAAACTAACAACCCCACAGAGTCGCTGCGCTTAAAACTTTCCCCCTCAGCCCAGCAAACCAACAAACCCTCTACTCTTTAGACCCCTCGAGCTACATCGATTTTTCCTTTGACACCACAAATCCTGCCGCCGGACCGACGATCAACCGTCTAGCGCCCTCTCGAGCCTACAGTTACCATCTCAACGCGACCATCGCTCGTCTTCCGATCTCCGTGCACCCTGTCGCCCCATGGAGCACATTCGGTCTCCGCCCAGCCGATGCAGTCGAGCTCAACAGCCTGATTTACAGCTCAAACAGGTGGAAAGACTATATTTCGGTCTACGCATGGCCTAGCCAAAAGACCAGGGAACAGCAGGTCATCCGACTTTCGTTTTCCGACAAGTACGCTCCCGGAGGCGAATTTGCGACGGTGACACGCACGCGAACGTCTGACTCGTCGGACTCTTGGCTCGTTACTTTTGCGCCCGGCTCCCACCCGGGCGCTTCAACTCGGGCGCTCCCCGTCCAGCGCACACTCGCGTTATTTCTCTGGCCGGTGCTCTTCCACAGCTATCTTAGCGAGGGCGGCATGGCAGGCGTCGTCCTATTGTGGGTGTGCTTGATGACCGCCGGGTATGCATGCATAACTGTCATGGTGGCCCAATGGGTTGTAAGGACGGGGAAGGAAGGTAGGGAAGAGCGAAGGGGACAGGGCGCGGCTTTGAGATGGGAAGAAGAAGGCTGGGCGATCATGAATGCGGTCGGGGAGGAGGCTAGTGTGCGCCGATCAGAAGACGAGGAGGATACGCCTCTCCTGAAAGATGGGGCATAAACGCCTGTGCTTTGCTTGTTTTATTTGGCGTGAATCTTTTCGGTATCATTGTGCTATATCGCTGTTACGGACTGCTGCAACTCTTCCTGTCGTTTCCTATGGCCTCACAATCCCACATGAAATTGATCATTACCGCAGAAGTACGTACAACCTCGTCTGGCTCTCAAACCCGATTATTCTACTTCGTCCAGTCGCGCAGGGATATAAAATGTGATTACTCCGCCCGTATCGCCTACCTCTCCGATATAAACATACATGATAACGCAGTAATTAGCGCAAATTGCTATCCAGATGAACATTAGAGAAGGTTCAACATAATTGCGGGACACTCACATGCTACAGTCGAATTCGAGAACATGTGAACCGTTAAAAACTTGAGTAAACTCTTGACAGCGACAAGTGCCCCAAACTTTTGGTCCTGATCCTCCTCATTCGCAGGATCTTCAGGCTCGCCTTCTACTCTAAAGTGTTAACGCTTCGTTCTCTCCTATCAAATACCCACTCACCAATAGTGGGCCTGAGGCAGCCCTCCCAGGCAGTCGAAACACGCACATCATCTGTCTGGATCGCGAGTACGAGTTCACCATTGCGGGTGGCACTAAATGCAACGACGTCCGAGAGACGTTGCATGTGTTCGACAATCGTACGGAGGTCTTTAAGGGAAGGGAGAATTATATGGAGCTGAAGGAGGTCATGAAACGAGCGTCCTGTCGTGTACGAGGCAAGAACGCACATCAGGAGGGGGACATAACGGTTCTTTGACTTGCTCCATGTCGGCAGCCTTCATCACCGTTATTCGTACATCATGTGTAACAAGCATCTTCTTTCCTTGTCGACTCTAGCCCCAAGTTAAAATGGTCAAGTCATAGCCAACATCCAAGAAACCAAGTCACTCACTTCGGTCTGCGCTTCAAACGAAAACACCGGCTGGTCGTTCTTTTTCGCGAGCTTCACGATCACTTCGTGAGCAGCCGAGGCGGATCGGAGTGCTTGAGAGAGAGGTTCGGTGGACACCTCGAGGCTAATCATATTGTTCGCATTGGACTGAATCCGGTAGTCGGAGAACATAGATTCCTGGTTGGGCACAACAGGGGGTTAGTTGAATGTAGCATGCTTATTTCGCCAGATGTACCACTGGTAGTTTCCTTTCCACGCGTTCAAACGCGAGTTTAGTCTCACCCAATTGCCACATTTTAAACCACTCACGACCAGATTTGCACCCCAACCTCCGCCTCTCCTAAACAAATAATTTGTACAGTCGTTTCGTTCATCTTGAATATACAACGCTTGGATAACTTCTCCATCGTTTGCACAATCTCTGCGCCACGAATGGTTAACACGTCGGCAAAACGGAGGGGCAGGTACATACTTGATAGTGTTTGAATCTCATCTATGCACGCTCTGAATCGCATCGTGGAAAAGAACCAGATGCATAAGCGGGGTTGTGGTGGTCGTGGCTCGATTCAGCCACGGGCAGAGTGGCCGGCGCGAATTGTTTACTGATATTGAGTCTACCACGTGACCGACCGCCCTCTCCTCTCCATGTCACTTTTAAGTAAGAAAATTTGAGAGACATCAGGCTCTTATCAGATATCACACTTCTTGACATGTGTAGTATTTGGTTTTTATATTGGTTGAAAGGACATTTAAACATGAAAACATATAACAAATCTAAGAATATGGAAATCAGGCTTGCAACGGTCCGGCTCCTTGTTGTACATTCAAGTTTTAGTGCAATAGAATTCTAAAAAGTGCAAAATTAGCAGAGAGAAGCCCGTTAGCATAGCACTTACTCTCTACAGAGCACGAACCAGCCAGTGGAGTGTTTGGGGTGTTCAGCTTTTTCCCACCGTGAGCTTGCTCGTCACTTCAGGCAGCCTGTCACTTGTGCAGACAGACGCATGGTGACTTTGCCAAAACTCCAAAGCTCGACAAACCCTCATTCGACCCACAGGCTTCATCCATCATTGATATTACCAGTTTGCTACAGGTCACTTCTGCACATGACCCATGGACAATTGACACTGGTCGCCTGATGACTGTTGTCACTCAGCGCCAACAAGACACTGACTGCACCATCCATACCCAATGACAAGACCTACCAGGTGCACAGAGGGTGTCCCGGCATCAGTTAGGCTTGAGCATGGGATGCGCATATAGTGGTCGGTGACTGGTGAATGTTTTGTCCAAGCCAAACCACTGGCCTGGGTTGCACTGGTCATGAAGCGGCAGAAATAGGATCTGTGGCCTAGACCAGGGTTGCTTTGGTCAAGAACACCTATATCTGTCGTTTGTGGATCTGGGTGTTCGTTTCGGGGGTGGAGCGACCTTGATTGCTTATGCACACGCAAGGTGAGCCATGGGAGCACCCAAGGCACTGCGTTTCGACCCGTAAACCCGACAGACACACGTAAATGAAGCTGAATGAATATTACACATGTATCACACGAAATACACATAGGAGGCTGCTGCTGCAACCTAACATGGTCTAATTAATAAGCTATGACTGGCCTATTGGGTAAGAGGGCTGGATCAGATCGGATCGGCCCGCATATAACCGTCACCTCCGACGTTCAAACACGCGTCTGCTACACACGGCCCGCTACAGTAAGTTTGCATCTCTAAACCGTAACTAAATTACACGCTACCAGACTTTATCTTTTCTCTGGGGATCAGTTGTACAGCTCTCGACCCTGGCAAGTTGGGTCTCGGAGCGCGTACGGCCGACGTGCTCGTACTTATCGGATCACCCCGTTGTCACCGTTATCAGGACATAATACACTGCCCGTCCGTTCGCCCGTACCTATAGATCATCGTTGTGATCTACCTCGACCGCTTTGACCAGAACTCTTGGATCCGATTATACCACATTACAATGACCGGGGAATCTGAACTACATAAACAAATGAGCATCGCGCTCAGCTCTAGACGAGAAAGGGGGATACTGCGGCGCCCTCATCCAGATGCATTTATCCCTTTGCCCCAAAATCAGAGTCATTTGCAGAGCCAGACTGCGCTTGGTATGTAAGCACCATAACGTTAAGAAAAATACGTCACTCAAGGCACTTTGACGCTATCGTTCCCCTACAGCCCCCCTAGCAGACTTTTCATCCAACGACTACCTCTCGCTTTCTATGCACGAACCTCTCCGTACACATTATCTCCACTCGCTTCAACAATCATCCCAAATCCTTGGCTCAGGTGGATCCAGACTACTGGACGGCACTCGCCCAGCACATATCGAACTGGAACGCCGACTCGCTCGGTTCTTCTCCCCACCTTCCTCCCTCCAACCTCTTACCGCCCTATTATTTGGCTCGGGGTTCGACGCCAACGCTGCTCTGTTCTCATCCTTGCCCCAGCCAGGCGACGCTATTCTCTACGACGCCCTGGTACATGCATCTGTGCATGATGGTATGCGGGCGTCGCGCGTACCTCGTTCGAGGCGAATCGCGTTCAAGCATAATTGTGTGCGAGATCTGGAAGAGAAGATCCAAGACGCACTGAGAGACATAAACGACACAGGAACCATCTTTGTTGCGCTCGAGGCGCTATACAGCATGGATGGTGACCTCGCACCCCTTGTGGATATCTGCACAACGGTCGAAGCGCTTGTTCCTCCTGGAAGAGCCTGTATCGTGGTTGACGAGGCGCATTCGACTGGTATCTATGGCCGCGGTCGGGGGATGATCGAGCATCTTGGGTTATGGTCGCGCGTGCACGTAAGATTGCATACATTCGGGAAAGCGATGGCGAGCAGCGGCGGTGAGTAGTTTCGGCGCATGTTTCGTTGGACATCGATTGATATGGGTGCATATAGCGGTGGTAATCTGCGACGCACTAACGAGAGAGTATCTTATCAATTATGCACGCTCCTTTATATTCACGACAGCGCCAACGGTAGCGAGTGTGATTGCCATGGGGTGCTCGTTCGATATGATTGAAAACGGTACCACAGAACGCGTGAGTCTACCCACTGCCCCGCACCACAACGAAATTTTAACCATAACATCATCCCATGCAACCCTCTCTCCGATAGCTTGCGAGCCAACTTTTCAAAGTTTCCACCCGGTTCACAAGGACGCTCTGTACTAGGCTCGTAGGGATACCGGCAGGTGTGATGGCACTCCCACCACACTTGCTCCTAGATTCCGACCCCACCAGCTTAAAAGAGACACACCTTCCAACACCCATAGTCCCAATTTTGACACCCTTCCCGCGGCCGCTCGCACAACACCTCCACCGTAGAGGGTTCCTCGCACGGCCTATTACACATCCAACAGTGCCTAAAGGGGAAGAGCGTGTTCGGGTGAGGCATCACCCTTTCAGAGAAATGATTTAAAGCTGATATATGATACTAGGTCTGCTTGCATGCCGCCAACACCGAGGAGGAAGTTGATGGATTGGTCGATGCGTTGGTCGAGTGGGCTAATGAGGAAACCCAAATCCAATCCCAGGGTGGAATGGCGCCTCAGAGGGGAACAGTATCCCTCCCTAGCGCCAAACTCTGATACCTAAAAAGTAAATGATAGTGAATACAGTGACGGGTCTATCAACCTAATCGCCTGATCGAGAGGAAGATCACGCGCGAGGGAAATTGAACAACCATCATATTTTGAAGAGTAAAAGGCTTTGTACACGCCCAGATTCCAGGTTCAGAGTGGCAAGTCTTTAATACTCGCATCTAGTGATGTTCGTGGGCGTGTGGGTCCCCATGGAAGTCAAGGGTGTATACTGTAGGGGTAGGATGTCAGTATTCATGCCGATGAATGCAAGTAGCAAAGAGAGAGCAGAAAGCACACGGAGGGAGAAAATAACCAAATCTGAAGACCCGGGGTAAACCGGAATTAAGGCTTTAATATACACTAACCGCAACCGCACTCTGGGCACCGGTGATTCTTGAGTTTTTGGTTGACGGTGAGCCAGATCGTGTCGTGCGAGTCAGCGGGGTAGCCAGTGCATCCGACGTGGCGCTCTGGGGCCTACAAAATCAAACCAAGCCAGGATCCATAATCAACACAAGCAGTAGATAATGTGAGAACTCACGACGCACCAAGGAATAAATTTTGATAGGGTCAGACAGCGTGCCCATACGAGTCATCTCGAGCGGGTTCATGTCGAACACATCAACCCCCTCCAGCTTTCCAAGAATCTCGAGGCGCTCGAGACCTGTCGACTGGTTCTCATCTGTCGGGACCTCACCAGGCTTTGCGCCTTCGCCAAGAAGAGAAGGGGCAGCGTGCCCGGCAAAGACGCGAGTGGTGGTGTGCAACGTCCGGGGGAGGGGACGTAAGGTGCGTGTTGCAGGACGCAGCTGATTGCGGAGGGCGGCGAGCATGGTGATGGGAGTTGGGTATGAGCTGATTGGATTCCGAATGCCGCCGGGCAGATGTTCAGGGTGGGTCACGGGACTTGGCTGTATGCGTCATCATGGAGTGATGATGTATAATACTCTGCTGTAATCTCATTTCTCCACCCAACCGCCACAGCGCTATCACTGTAGCTATTTTATGCCACTTCGCTCAAGCAGCATACTCAGGATGTCGCCAAAGTTCCCCATCGGCTCACTGCCGCTTCCGGCTTCCTCGTACATTCTCACGCACAACCTTACCCCGGATCCGGTTCAGCCCTCGGTGCAAGCCTTCTACGAGAACCTCAAAACAAAGCCTTCAGTGCAGCGGAGGAGTCGACAACTCCATCCTTCGAGTCACTTCTCCTATGTTGCACCCCTCCCACTTCCGTTCCCTTATCGAGTCGTCCCGCCGGAAGGAGATGAGGAGGAGATTGACAAGACGGAAGTTATAGAGAACTGGTTGAGCAAGCACGAACCATTATGCCAAGTCGCTCGAGCCAACGAAGGTTCCACCGACTCCGAGCTACGAAAATATACTGCCATCGGTGGCCTACGCGACCAACCACGACACTTGCTTGCCATCTCGGCCGCCGGCTTACGCGATTGTCTCCCGCACTTGGATGTCGGCGATGCCTTTGACTTCGTCGGACCCGGGTCGCTCACTCAGCCCACGTCAACTTCAAAATCCGAGGAGAACGCGGCGAGGCAAGAGCTAGTCGACGTCCTGAGCGGGCACAGCGTACTCATGCACATCCCTGAGGGCGCCGAGGAGAAGGGATATGCCCCCTGGTCACTGCGGTACTCGGGCCACCAGTTTGGCTCATGGGCGGGCCAGCTTGGAGATGGACGAGCCATTTCGCTGTGTGAGTGTTTGACTAGTACTTTGTGTGGTTCGCATGCCACTGATATACGCTTCCAATGATAGTGGCGACGCCTCACCCGGACGATCCGACGACTACCTATGAAATCCAGATCAAGGGGGGTGGTCGCACTCCTTTTTCCCGTGGCGCAGATGGTTTAGCCGTTATGCGTAGCTCAGTTCGCGAATTCCTTGGGGCAGAAGGTTTGCCTCCCGTTCCCCCCTTATCCTCATAGTAACTCCTTTTCAATGCATTTAGCCATACATGCCCTGCGAATTCCCACTACCCGTTCTCTCTCGCTTATCGACCTCCCTGAGCTGCCGGTAGTGCGTGAACGCCTTGAGCGTGCGTCAATCGCGACTCGCATTGCGCCTTCCTTCCTAAGGATCGGAAACTTTGAAACATTCAATCCACCACACGAGTTATTCTTCCTATTCTCAGGAGGCTCTGGAGGTGGTGCGAAGGACTGGGAAGGAATTAGGATACTAGGGGAATGGGTTGTGGAAAAGGTGCTAAAGTTGGACAAGACAATTGGTGCTGCAAACCAGGCGGATCAGCAAGTGGGTGGAAAGGAAAAGGCGCCATGGGGAAAACGGCTCGTGATGGAGGTCGCAAGACGCAATGCAGAGATGTTGAGTGGTTGGCAGGCGTATGGGTTCATGGTGAGCCGACTTGGTTCAATACCTACCCCAAAACACTAACAAGGCTCTATAACGCTCAGCATGGGGTTATGAATACGGACAACATCTCACTCTTAGGACTGACAATCGACTATGGCCCCTATGCATTCATGGATGCATACGACTACGATCATATATGCAACCACTCGGATGATGGAGGGCGTTACTCATTCAAGGTATCTTCCATTTATGGTGATGTTGTTACCGCACGACCTGACATGTATCCTATGGTGCAGATGCAACCGACCATGATGTATGCCTTTCACATTTTAGCCGCTGAAATCGTCGTAACCCCATTTCGCTCATGCCAGAATTTTTGCTCTTCGGTCCCTCCTAAACGCTCTTGCTCCTTTGATCGGTGCTGAGTCCGAGCTCGGTCACCGTGTCGAGCCGGGGTGGGCACAGGCCGCGGACACCGAGCAAATTTCGGCGTGGGCGAAAAAGGCGGATGAGATCCGAGAGGAGGTTGACGATCTCATCAAAACAACATTTGAGAAAAAGTATTGGAAACTAATGAGAGACGTGAGTTCCCACTGGTGTTCCATGTGCGTAGTATTGCTAATGTTTTAACCTGTCAATCAGCGACTTGGACTGCGCAAGGAAAACCCAGGCGACGTGCAAACCGTGATTCAGCCACTATTAGACGTCATGCAGACCCACGGACTTGATTTTCATGGAACTTTTCGCGCTTTGTGCGCGTTTAGGCCGGCGCATATGGATGACCCCGTTCGGGATGATAAAGAAACAGGAAAAGGAAAGGCGCCAAGCGCCGATGCGTATGCAAAAGCGCTGAAAGATGTAGAAGAGGTGATCCCGTCTCAAGCACCTGTCACCTGTGCCCTACCAAGCGAGAGCGCACCATCTGCTGCTGCTGGGGTCTCAGCACCTGTCCCTGCCCTCGAAGCTATCCCCGAGCCCACTGCGGAGCATACGCCACTTACTTCCCTCCTTGCGCGTCTAACGCCTCCGGAACTAGTCTCCCCAGAATCTCGGGAGAAAGCATGCAGAGACATAATCGCCTGGCTCGAAAAGTACGCTGTTCGCATATTGGAAGACCAGGATGAATCGTGGACCGAGGTCGATCTAGCTGATCGGGAGCGCCGAATGCGTGCGGTGAACCCACGGTTTGTCCTCAGGCAGTGGGTACTGGAGGAGGTGATTGCCGGCTTGGACGAGGATGTAGAGAAGGGCCGCAGTGTCCTTGTCAAAGTACTCGACGTAAGTTTGGAACTTTGTACTGCTGCGACCAGTTAACTGACTCGGTGTCACGCGAATAGATGGCGAGCAGGCCGTTTGAGCCGTGGGGTGCAGAGGATGACTCACGACCAGAGAGCGAACTTGGCAAGGAAGAACGGGCTGAGAGGCGCCTGTGCGGAGTTGGGTCGGTCAAGTTCCTGGGATTCCAATGCTCGTGCTCAAGTTGAACGCATGTATCCAACGATGCGTTTTCTATCCTTACCGCGCACCAATGTGTATTCGTTAATTGCCTTTGACTAGAGCAGAACGGCACCCGCTGTCCATAACGATAGTCCCGGACCGCCTTACCCCACAATAACACGGAACGGCGTCACCATAGGAAGGGCGTTCGTCATATTGACACCAAATTCGACTTTAGCTACGCATACAATGCCGTGGGTGGGCCACACCAAATCGTTGAAATGCATAACACACGCTGCTAAGACAAAACGTTCAGGCGACTGGTTGTACGTGTGAGCTGAATGCCCGTACATCACCTGCGGTCACAATTTGGGCTTGGGATGCACATCTAACTGCTGCCCAAGCGCGCCTTGGTTTTGTAACTCTCTAATTCCGGCGGTGTCAATCCCGATCTTCCGCAAGATCTCAAACGTGTGTGTCCCGGGCGGCAAAATGGTGGGCTGACCCGAAGGCGCGTCGTTGGGTCTGAACAAAGATACCAACCCCGACCCTGCATCGCCTCCAAGGTCCACAAAGTTGGGATGGGGGGCGGGGTCGGGGCCGTGGACGCGTGCAGCCTCGGATGGGGTCAAGACTGCAACGGTGCACGCGTCTGTGCCTAGTTTAAGCCCACATACCCTCTTGTCAGTTTTCGGACTTCGGTGGGGGCGTAGACTGACCCTTGAAGATATCCTCCCATTCCCGTCGTGGGCGTGTTTTGAACGCAGCTTCAATCCAGAGTTTGACCGCCGCCCACTGACCGCGCTCTTGTTGTCTCCCTGGCTCTGGGCGTACCGCGTTCGAAGGTGGAAGGAAGTTGGACCCGAGATTCTTCTGGATCAGCTTGCAAAATGTCTGATAGAACTGAGGCTCCAGGCACGCTCTACGTAGACGCTCTATATAGGCCTTTCCGAATAGAAAGAAGGGGACTTACACGCTCATCCATCCGCCATCAGCACATTGGTAGGAATTGTAAAAAGGAGCACCACCATCGAGAAGACTTTGGCCGGAGGGCTGGCCGAACATCGGGTCACCAGGGACGAGTGCATGAAGAAGGTTGAAACTCGAGACGTATCGTGCTCCTGCAACCTACAAGCGACGTGCGGTCAGTCTAGGTCTGGCGATATAGGAAGCAATTTGTACGATACCATATCTGTTTCCACCACCTGTCCACGCGCTTCCGGGGAACGAGACAGCGAGAGCAACGCCCCAAGAATTCCAGTTGCACATATCAGGCCGCCGCCAGCCATATCCGCGAGGATATTAAGCGGAAATGATGGTCGACCTTCCGGTGTGGACGGAGGCATCATCTGACATTCAAACGTCAGGAAAGCGCAATTATCGCGGACTCGGTTTGAACACACCGCAAGTACTCCAGAGTGAGCCAAGTAGTTCAAATCATGACCTGCGCGATCGCATTGCCAACTTGTTAGCATAGTGCTGCGTTCATAAGCTCATGTCGCAAACTTACCTGCCATGTTTTTAAATTCGCCATGCCGATCAAACCTGAAGATTGCCAATATAAGAGGAAAGTCATGTTCATGCGAAAACACCAACCCAACAAGGCGGGCGTAAACTAATCGAGGATTTCTTGCCTGCGAACCTAGGAAAACGTCTGGCCCAAGTCCAAGTTTTTCCATCACGCCCGGGCTGGACACAACAAAGGGTAAGTGCGGAAAACGCGGATTAAAATCAATCAATGTACTCGCCGAAATGGGTCAATCAAAACATGGGACTCGGAGATTAGTCGTACAAGTGCAGCACGGCCAGCCGGGGTTTTTGGAGAGATGGCAATGGACTGTTTGCTACGACAAAGAAAGTCGTTCGACGGTTTACCGACTGAGGCTGGGTTATCGACTCGGACAACAGTGGCCCCAAGATCGGCAAGCACGAGACCTTGTGATCAAGAAACCATCAACCACCGTTGACTGGGAAAGAGCTTTGGTTGCTCACCGCAGAATGGGCCCTAGTGACAGGCGGCGAAACGATGCAGCTTACAATGATGACTACACGGCGACTTTACTCACTGGAGCAAGTCCCGCAAACTAGGAGGGTGGTGTAGTAAGTGCTTGGCGCAATTATGACCGGTTATTGAATTGTGCTACAACATACCTCTACCACCCGGATACCATCGAGGGGACGCCCCTTGCCTACCATCTCATTAAGAAATGACGTCAAAGCTTCTCTCCGCCGACCAAAGTCTAACGATCTGAGTGGTGTGCAAACAACAACCGTCGCGTGGAGGAACCTAACGACCCAATTTCTACCCCACAACGCGGTCGCACGACAAGATGCTTAGCGATCTTGGCCTTGAACACCAACCCAAAGACTTGGCTTGCCGAAATATCGCCGGAGAACTGAGGTCAGTAAGGACGGGAGCAACGGTCAATGAGATTGGCAACGCCGTCTTGGGAATAAATCAATCCACGTGTTCCGGTTGCCATTTGGGAAGACTTCGTGCCTTGAAATCATTTCTTGGTTGGATCTGCGTACAGCTAGCCGCTCGCAACGGCGGCCTTTCTGCAGATATAAAATGAGGTGGGGCACCCCTCGAACTTTACCGCCTCTACAGCGCAGTCATCCCCCCATTCCACTTTCACTGGTCGTTGATCGGCTCCCTTCACATTCATTCTTATTTCAGCAATCCTGCAACCTTCGTCCACTCGACATTCACTTATTTAGCACTGGTGCTATCTACGAAACATTATCTGAGCATTTTCATTATCCAAACTCTCATTTCAGCCCACCATGTTCAGCAAATCGCTTGTCTCTCTTGCTCTCCTTGCGGTTCTGTCTAGCAGTGCGCAAGCTCGTATGCGGATTATTGAGCGTGATGGACGTGCGCTCTGGGGACGTCGTTTTGGTCAGGAAAATCCGGCTGTGGTGGGTATAACGCGTCAACTGGTGTGCTCCTTTTCTGAAATTAATACGTCTGCAGGTCGCCGACATAAGTCGCGCTTGCGATGGAGCGGTTTGTGGAGTTTTGGGTGGGAAAGCGATCGGTACTCTGCTGGCGGCCTCCCCAGAATGCGCTCAACAGGACCTTGCGGATGATATTATTGGTACGTATTTCCCGATATTCGTTTCAGTTCTCCCAAGGTCCGAAACAATTCCCATCCAGATGCCGCCCGCAAGCAAGACGCTGCTACCGGGGCCAAAATGATCGAACTCGCCAAGATCTTCCGCCAAGCTGAGAAGAACACGCCTCCGGACTTTACTACGAACCCTCCTACGAATCGAAACAGCGTCTTTTGCCAAACGCCACCGCGCAACCCAGAGCTCGTCGGTTTGAACCAGGCCCAGGACCCAGCCAACGACCCCAACATTTTCTTCGATCCCGCCTGCAAGTGCTCAGTGAAGAAAGGTTCCCAAGCAAACACCTCACCTTTGGGTGGCAACGCCACTTCGGGTGGTGGTGCTGCCAACAACGCGGTCACTTCTGCAACGCCCGCTGCTACTGCCACCTCAACCGACGCTGCAGCCGCGACCGAGACCGAAACCGCCGCTGCTGTAACCACCGATGCCGCCGCTACAACCACCGATGCCACTGCTACGGCCACTGAAGTCCCTGCTACTTGCCCGGCCGTTGCTACCGTCACTGGTGAGCCCGCATACATGGAGTTTCCTATCACCCTTTCTGATCTATCTTTGCCCGCCAGTGACTGTCGATGCTGCTGCTACCGCCACTGCCACTGCTACCGATGTAGCAACGTCGACGGACGCTGCTGCCACCGAGGCGGCCACCGAGACCGCTGCTGCCACGACCGCCACTGAGACTGAGACTGCTACTGCGACGGGCTCTGCCGCACCTCCCGCCGCGACCGGCGCTCTCCCAGCTGGCGTCGACCTGGGTTCTTGCACCGATCCGACTATTAGGTTTGGCGCTGGTATTGAGAACCGCAAGGAGACTAGTTTCATTCCGAACAACACCAAGGAGTTCCCCCATGGCAGCGCGCAGAATTCGGCTATTATCACTCAGTTCATTTGCGATGTCAGTTTTTTTTCTCGCCTTTGTTTCAACTAACAACATACTAATTTCTTCCGATTTCAGACCTTTGTAAATTCGTGCAAGGCCAACGCAGCAGCTGTTGCCTTGTGCGCAGACGCCAAGGCTGCGGCCGCCGCTGCAGGAGCCAAGAAGGGTGCCGCTGCTGACGCGTTCAATGGCAAGTTTGGAGTGACGACCAACTTTGCGTCTGTGCAGGCTCTCGACGACCAGGGCAACCCTGTTGCGTAATTTTTGCCTCACTACCCGTCGTGTTTGATTGTTTTGTGCACTGCTTTCCCTTTTGAATTTGCTCATTTTGTTGTCGCCGGTTTCAGTTTTGCTCTGATGTTTGTACAAGCTGTGTGGAGGGCGAGATTGATTGTAACTGTATATTGTCCATCCTGTAGCGTGCGCGCGCTCAGGGAGGTGGTGTGCGCAATATCACTTTTGTTTTGCGCTTCTCACCCAGTGTATGCGGTCGCCGAGTCTCACCGCTCGAGCCCACACGGTGGTTGTTAGCCGCTATGGCGCAAACTTGGTGAAAATGGTTAGTGTCGTCGCTTACTCCCGGCCCGCGTGCACATTCAACCAGTGCCTCGATCTCGAGACCGGGGTGCCCTCGATGAGCCACGAATCTGTCATGTGTTTTCTCTCAGTTAGGACTCGAGAATCAGAAGTAAATTCCAAAAGCCTTTCTATTCGATGGGTCCCGGCCATTTGCTCTCGCGCAATCTGGGGGTGGGTGATCAACAAATCAAAGAAGCTCGGTTGTCGGGCACGAATAACGAACAACAGCCACCAGGCTCCTCAGACCTGTGCATGGGTGGTTGTGGGGCGGTCGACCACACATGTATGACATACGAATTAGCGCTCACACACACTTGCCAAACGCCCTTCGGACTTGAAACAAGCCCGATGTATCTGATTCAGCACACGTGGGCAAATCAACATGTCGCGTGCGAGAAGCGATCGAAATCAGGCTGCGCACGCGATACGGCTATATCGGCGCACGATAGTCTGCTTCAGTCTCCCTCCAATATTCGCTGAGCCTGATGAAAGCACCAGATCAGGACGCAAAGTAATTGGATTGTCAAAAGTCCCGCACGTACCTCTTCCAACAACCCATCTTCAATCATACGACCATCATCTTCACCAGTGCTCGTCAAAGTCCACCGAGCGGGAGGATCAGTGACAAATGGACATAGGTCTTCTGGGATAAATTCGCCTTCCAGCGTGAAAAACTCGTGCCGTTTTTGGATCTCTTCTAAATAACCCACGTAACGTCATTAGCAACACAACGTTCCCGCGAACACTCTATTTTCGACCGTACCTTCTCGATACCGTTCCAGCCTTTCGAGCATTCCATGCACAATTTCCTCCATTTCCACGCGGTGCCGGTCTCGGCGCGCCATCTCCTGCAGAAGCCGAGCATAGGAGCGTCTGTACGCAACATACGCGGCTTCGAGATCCTCCAACTCGGCAAGACGAGAGTTGAGTGTGTGAAGCAAATTATGTACGTCGTTTTGTGCATTCTGTTGTTCAACGAGCATCGTGGACATAGTTTCCTCGAGATCTTCAAGCTTCTGGACGATTTCTCGGTGAGTCGCGAGCCCTTGGAGCAGGGATCCTTTGGCAGCACCAAGCTGTTCACTACAGCCGGGGTTAAAAAAGCAATCGGAGCTCCGACGAAAAACATACTGAAAAGTTTCAACCATTTGTCCAGATTGATCAATATCACTAATAACAGCGGTCAGTTCCTCCGTGTCCTGCTCTAAGACTTTTTGAGGTTGGCATGTATATATTAGGGTCTGTGGTTTGCGAATTAGCTAATCATGCTTACCCTTCAAGTCCTTGGAGTTGATGACGCCACCATCTTCCTCTACCTTCATCGCGTCCCGAACCTGACCGAAGTGTCTCGCTATGCCTTCCAAGTCCTCTGCCATAGCATGGACAAGTGCTTCTTGCTCAGTCATTATCCGATGAACTACAGAGAGAATAGGCTCCGAAGATAACTGGGGCAGAGAGTCTTGGATACCCGATATCTGCGCAGCCAAGGCGTGGGGGAAATCATATGTTTTCGCAAGACTATCCTAGTAGATACGACATGAGTTCTAGGTCATTGTCAAGACAGCAGACTTACATCGAGTTGAAGCCGCTCTTCCTCAATCCTCTCCAACGCATCCTCGATTGAGCGTTCGTCGATAAAATCACGCAACGTCTTCCATTTCCGCCTGTCTTGATCGGTGGCAGTATTCTTCTCCTGATCGACACGACTGGCGTCATGGGGAGACCGCCCATTCATCCCGAACTGAGAGACAACCGGTAACTCTTTGCTCGTGTTGGAGGTAGGGCTGCCGAACACAGAGGAACCAGCAACTGTCTTGTGAAGCGGCGGCGGGACGCCTTGGTTGCCGAGTTGTTCCAGAACAGAGTCGAGAGACTGGGTCCGCTGAGAACGCGCACGATCCCATTCCTGCTGCAGTTGTGACACGGATGGGTCGATATGAAGCAGCAAAACTCGCCTTGGCAACTGAGTGTAGGTTCTCTCGCTCAAACTCGATGGATTTTGAAACGCTACTCGCGGCCTAAATGATTAAAACCTTGCACATGGACCCAAAAACAAACGGCCCACTTTGAGTTGATCAAGCACTGCTTGGGCAAGCCACCGTAGCTTGGCATCGAGCGTCAAAACATCAACGGCAACGTCGTTTGATTGCCTAGTCAGAGTGCTAGCGTGACTGCAGACGTTGTTTCCATGCACGAGTGCTTTCTTGGACGTCAAGAACAGACCGGCAAGGGACGAGCCGAGTGGGAGGGCGGGCGGGGAGGGGGAGACGGTGGCTGACATTGCGTAGATTCACGTGGCGGGAAAGAGGCACAGCGTGTGCGAGTGACGGGGGGATTCACCCGCCAGCGTGGCCCTGGGATTGCCAATAGGGTCCCGGATCCTGCTTGTCTGTTTTCTGCTGCACCGCCGACCACAAGGTTGTGGGAAAGCGCAAGAAAATATGGCCTGCGCTCAAACAGTCCTTCGGGTAGAACCTGAGTGGGTGGTTCTAGTCAGCCTTCGGATCGTCAATTTCTCGTGGAGTTGTCGCGTCCTCTTCGGCCTCGTCAGAGTAAGGGATCACCCACTGTCTCGGATCCCGACGCCCTTTCCAGACTCTGTGCGATTATGATGTGGTTGTGGGTGGTTGCCATCGCCTTGCTGGCTAGACCATTTATCATGGCACACCTTCTTAAGCCGCAGGCCATGCTCCGTTTCAAGAAGGTGCCAGCTGTGCGACGTCAGTTTTGTTCACTGCGCTCTCTAGCCGATCCTTCACAACAGCCGCTCGAAATTCAGCCCTTTTTTCGCTTGCTCGGGTATGCATATGTCCACTGCTCGTCGGCCCGAAAACTTCAAGTAGAGTCTCATCTGCTGTATCGTTAACATGCCTACCCAACACGCCTCCCACGTGCCAAGTGGATATGCATATACTGCTTCAGCTCAATCATCTACCGGCCACGCGCCAGCAAATCCTAGCGTTTATGATGCAGCACCGCTCCCAAATACCCCTCCAATCAACATCAACTCTGCTCGCTCCGACCAGCCTGGGATGTCTCTTGGATACCATAACGAGGCTTTAAACGGGTTTACATCCCGGGCCCCGCCCGCTCAAAACAACCCGTCTTTTGCCCGGCATTTTCAGCAGTACGATCAGCTATCACTGACCGGGGACTACGGACCTTCTGCTTTCGATGAAAACACTGCACAACAATCTAATCACGCTGCACAGTCCGCATTGACATTTCCTCAGTCGGCCACTACCACTCACCACCCTAGTCACGAGCTACAAACCGTCTTCCTTGGCGAGCCAATGGCACCGCCGGGCACTGGGATGCCTTCCTCATCCGCGCACCTTGATCCGATTACCATGCGAACACTTATGCATGCGAGCCCTCTGTGAGTATGTCTCGCCCTCCAATCCCGCATGCATACTCATGGTCAACCCAATGAGGTGCAAAGACACACCACATCCAAACGAACGAGAGAAGACCCGCTGCTCCACCCAGACTCGGTCAAACGCACAAGGCATTCAGTCGATGGGTTCAGACCAACGGATTCAAACCTGCCATACGACCATGCATGGGAAATGTCGGATTTTTCCATGTCTTCTGAACAGAGCCGCGCTTTGCCCCGACCACCGAGCGGCTTGAGCGGCGTGAACTCGCCCGTGAGTCCGCATATTGCCACGTATCTCCCCTGCGAACCAAGTTACTCCCTGCTTGGCATGCTATATCTGAAGCTGACGACCGTTTCCTTATCTTTTCCGTAGTTTCGTCCGGACAGCCGTGTCGCTCTCAGCCACAACTCAGGACCTGTCATCCAGAGGTTCCTCGCTAGCCCGGCCAGTGACCGCCCTCATTCCGCTGATTCGCAACCCCGGTCGCCTGCTGAAACGCTTGCGATGAACACAATAGTGCACGGTCCTACACCGGGCTCTAGCTCTTCCCTACGGGCCTTTGCCTCTCCCCAACGACGATTTAGCAGCGCTTCCTCTCATGCGTTCCCTCCCCCCACATCGATTTCAGACAGTTCAACTTCACAATCACCGACGATCCCAGGCCACCCTGCCCCTGATGGAGTAAATCCGTACTATACCCCTCCTTCTAGCAGTGGGTTGCGCGCACCTGCCAGCACAAACTCGGCAGCTTCCTTCGCACCTTCATCCACGCTAAGTGCACCGGGTGGCACCGATGCCCTTGTTGCGACAAGTTCAGACGACGGCTCATCGAATGTGTCGCATTCGCTTGGAGAAACCGAGATGATTGCGAGCTTTCCCCAGTTCTATGAACGAGCTCGCGCTTTGTGCCTCAAGTTCAACAACGATGCGGCTAATCTGCTGGTGAGTTCGAGCTCCTGAGAATACTGAGGTATTGTTTGGACCACTAATCACTTTCCTATCTCGTCTCTCCACTGAATGGCCGGCAAAACCTCGGTTAATCATAATACCCGTAGCGCGCGACCCCACAGGACGTGTTGGCCCAGTCGTTTCAAACGGGCACGGGTGCGGACCCGATGAAAATGTTGAATGATGCAAAGTCGATATGTGAGCGCATGATGGTGAGCTTATTCACATGTTCGCTTCAATTTGCCCTTACCACCCTTGCCTTTAGCTCGCCGATTTTACTCTCCGGGCTAGGGCTAATTCATCGCATCTTGAGAACACAATACCACATGGACTTCCAGCGTATTCAACTTCGGCATATCCTCCGCCTTTTCATCCATGGTCGCCTCGTTCAACATCCTCTTCCCACCCTGCTGCGCCATCTGGGGTAGACGAATATTTCGGTCACGACCAACTTCCAAAAGGATTTTACGGCCCAGATCCGACAATTCAGCGAGAGGCAACTCTGTCTCGCACACCATCCAGTGTTGATGTTTCTTTCAACAATTCTACACTGCGTAGCGCCGCGAACGTGAGTCGATAGTTTCTCCGACTGATCTGGCTAAGACCCAATTGGTCTAACCCGGTTCAATCAGGTCAATCACGGCACATGGCGAGATGAAGAGTCCGAAAAACTGAAGCAGCTCGCCGAGCATAGTCGTGCGACCTCGAGAGCAGCTGGCCAGGATAGGGTAGATTGGGATTGGGTTGTAGAGAGGTTCGGGGCAAGTCGCACGCGACATCAGATATTGATCAAAGCAACTCATTTGGTGAGCGGCCACTCTCACACTTACTTCCCTGCGCATCTCTCACTCATCGTCACCCGCCATCCAGGGACTAAAGCTAACCTCCACGCACCCCTCACGCATCAGAAAACGAATTGCGAAAGCCGAGGCACAGGCTGCAGCGGCAGCTGCAGCCGCCGCCGCTAATACCCCTAGTTCTTCCGATTCATCAGGTCCCGCGACAACACTTTCGACGAACCTTACCTACCAGGAGCCAATGACGTCCCCAACGACAACCCCCCGATACTATCCCCCACATGTTTTGAACCAGACTATCGACGGGCGGCCTAAATCCGGAGAATCTTCACACTCAGTTACGGGATTGACACACGAGTCCGGTGGCTCTGCCTAAACCATATAGGCAGGGCCACGGCGACTAGCTTTAATTATTCCCTCTCATTATTTGCTATGCAACATTGGACCTTTGGATTATCCTATTCTGTACCTGTAACGCTTTTCGAAGTTGTCTGCGCTTGTTATTGGCCAGGATGATTGGGCATACGCCCAAGCCAACTTATTTTCGGACGCTATTTTAAGCTTGTTGTTGTAGCAGTAAAGTACAGAGATAACGGAATGTATGTTCCTATGCTCATAGAGTACATCATTAACGCACTTTGTGCCTGGATTTACTATTTCCGGTTCATCCCTAAGCCACGGCGGCCATGTGTGCTTTGAAGCACAAGTGGTTCGGCGAGAGCGTTCACCGCCCCCTCGGCTTCGGATTGAGAGCCCAAGGTAGACCCAGGTCTCCACCCCTGTTTCGCCAAGAGGCGATGCCCCACGTTGGTTAACGGGATAGGTAAGGCGGTTTCCAAGTGTTGGGTTGATACACCGTCCGTCAACGGCGGGCCGTGGTGTGTCCGGGAGTGGTAACGTCGATTCAGGGTGTCTCGGGATGGAGTTACTTCGCGCCGTGCATCAAGATCGCGCCACCCAGGGAAACGCTGACGCCGGAGTTCAGCACGATCCACATACGATCCCGAAGGGGGTAGTGTGCCTGCTTGGACGCGTGCTGAAACAGAGTAGGACGGACGCGAAAGGAGGCTGCGCCGAAGATCCTTGAGGGATTTCGCACCGTTGGGCGTGGGCTCATTGCGATCAGCGTCGCTCACGGCAGTCCCTATGCTGGCTTTTGATGTTTCAAGGCTAATCAGGTTATTTTCAACAATGGTACATGCGTCGCAGGGTATTCGGTCTAGATGCATATGGACAACAAGAGTTGTCCCGCCTATGACGATGTGCTGTAAATGTGAAAGTGGCCTGGGGAGACTAGATATTTTGGGGGGTGAAAGCCTGGTTGTTTTACTCTGGTGGTAGCCAAAACTAGAAATGGAGCCAGATGATTGTGCCTCGGGCGATCCGGGGGAAACAAGATTTGTCCCATGTGTTGAGCCCATATCCACAAGTGACCAAAGTTGGGTGTGGGAGTCCCAGTAGAGATTGGCGTGGTATTTAGACACCGCGAGCTCCTTGAGTCGAAGTCGAGGGGTTTCGCATCTGTCACGCCCTATAGACACTTCATCGTAAGAATCGATAAGAGCAACTCCACGGCGTGGCAGCACTGAGCTCGACAAGACAGTCAGTCGCAGGAAAGTCGAATTGCGGGTTGCACGAGTGGTCCCTGGTCCTGCAGAAGGGCTCTGCCGATTTTGTGGGCCAAGAAGACAGAGAGAACGAGGTCGCAAAGTTGCCTCATATTCACTGGGCCATTCAAGTTCAACTTGGTGACCCAAAGTGTCAGGTGTCGAATGATAATCACCCATGAGTGGCTAAAAGAGGATACGGGAGATATATACCACTCCGATGTTTCTCCAGTACACCCCAAATAAATCACGATAAAACTCCAGAATTCTATGGCGCTGCTAAAAGTCAAGGTGGTCGTTCGTGGTGGGGGTTGGTTTGCCATGCTTAGTCACCAGTGCCGTGTGGCCCGTGCACTGAGCGTTCTTGGGATGAGCTCACCTCTGTGGCTCTCCTGCCCAGTCATTATACTATATGAACGGGCCTAGTCTACCGCAAGTACCTCTCGCTGATCTTGCATCTTTTGAGGAGCAAAGGCCCCCAAGGCCGTTGATCCAGACAGACGGCGACGTACTAGCTTGGCAGAATTCTGAGTGTTATTCACATCTGCTCTTATATATTCAACGGCTAGGTGAATCTGTGGTCGGTACAGAACTAAACCATGTTTCTGTTCACTCCTTGGAGGATGGGGTGGGTGCCAGGGGAAGGTACAGAATAATACAGGCTAAATGATATTAAATTTCGCCAGCCTATTTGCTCGCTGCTAGCCTTTCTTGAGGAACTCGATTCCTGGATCCGCGATATACCTCCTCAAGCATCTCCACAGCGTTATGGGAATCTCGCATTTAGGGACTGGGGTCGACGGCTCGAGCAGGTATGCGACTTTCTTCACGCTCGATGTGATAATCAATTTGTGGGCTAGAGATCTGAAGGCATGCTTGAATCGCTGTTGCCTGATGGCTTGCACAAAACAATACCGTTCCTGCAACCTTATGTCCTAACGTCGTTCGGATCTTTTGTTCGAATTGATTACGGTACGGGACATGAGTTGTCATTCATGGTATTTTTGCTCTGCCTTCACAAAATCGGGTTCCTTTCAAGTGAAACCGAGGTGGAGCGAAGTGTTGTTTTAGACGTGTTTGTAAAGTGAGTTTGTCAAGTCCGTGGCCTTGCGGGAATCGAGCATTGAATTCTTTCAGATATTTGAAAGTATGTTGGAATCTGCAAGACGCATACAAGCTCGAGCCAGCAGGAAGCCACGGGGTTTGGGGGCTGGATGACTATTCATTTTTGGGATATATCTGGGGCAGCGCCCAGCTCCGGGGTGAGTCTAGGCAGTCCATTGTTCCGAGTAACCCCAGTCATTTGTTTTTTCTTCAGACAAGCCGGGCACGTCGCCGTCTGTTGTGCTGCAACGACCTTTGCCTGACCCTCCAACCGATCTCTACCTTCTGTCCATACTCCGCATAGACTCTATCAAGACAGGTCCGTTCCACGAGCACTCGCCGCAGCTGTATTCCATCGCGTCTTCTGTTCCGATGTGGCGAAAGGTTAACACTGGGTTGATGAAGATGTATGAGGTAAGTACGCAAAGGTCATCATCTGCAAGCGAAGCGGTTAATTTGCTTGGGTTGTGCCGCTAGGCCGAAGTTCTGTCCAAGCGCGTGGTGGTACAGCATCTTCCCCTGGGAGAACCGTTGATGCCATTCCGCAAATTTCATGATTCTCAAATGCCAGCGGCGGGCGCTCCGTTTACGCCTCTTCCTCGCCCAACTTCAACGCCATCACACTCGACCCAGACGTCCGTTCCCCGTGGCCCGATGAATCTGCTACCTCCGCTCCGCCCGAGGCCTCGTGCCACTGTGGATATGAACATACCGGGGCTAACTTCTTCCTTGGCGACATCATCCGGTGGCGCAAGATTCACCGTTTCGAGAGCAGCAGGACGTGGTAATATCCCGGGAGCAATGGGCGGTCGCGAAGTGGCATCACCTCTTAGAGACATGGGGCCGCCACCGGTTCCAGCGAAGCTCCGCCGCTCTCCGTCTCCGGTTCAACAGGAAGAGAAGTCTGACGCTCAAGGCGAGCCCTCGAGTCGCTAGAATCCGTAGCACTTGTACGAAATTAATATCAGGTTGTACGATACAGCTCTGTAAACAATGCGATGATGCGGGAGAAGATCTCGATAGCGATGACTTGGCCCTCTGCGACTGGCACACGACGTCTATGCTGAAATAACCTAATAGCGTCGATGTACGCCTCTTCTGGCTTCCTCTTCGCTGCAAATTGGCCCATTGAGTCAGCAGGACGTTACCGGACAATGCCGCATTATCGAGACATACCGATACTCAAACATCACCTGGACGGCGATGAAAAGACACGCGCTAGCCGCGAGAAGGAACTGGAGGCCTGGAACATACATGAGCAGTTACTCCCGTGGAGACTGGGATGAACCACCAGACCTTGCCAACTCCCGGTGATTTCCGACACAAAGTATCGCATGCCATCAACCCCTATCACGAAACCAACCAGGTTGGCGCCCATCATGAGTAGGATGTTTCCCACTCCACCGAGGGCACAAAGATGTCGGTACCAAGTGCGATTCCCAAACTTGGAGGCAGCAATCAGGAATGGTCCTAGACTATTCGTGGTTCACATACCTTAGAGGGGCTGAAAATGCTCCTCGCTAGCACCTCCGGAACAACAAACAGACTAACCAACCATCCCCAGGCGAGGAGCTTGAAGGATAAGTCATGCCAGAGGGCAACAAACGTAAACACCGCCAACATATTCCGCAGCACATGGACCGACCCTCCAAGCGGGATATAAATGTACCTAGAAACCGGCTCTAGTTAATGTCAAGCGGGTCAACGAGATTCATACCTAATCACCCAAAGGTTGTAGCTGCGATGCCAGCTTCTCCAGAACCCGAGTGCAGAGTAATTGTTCGCCATGCATCGCACCATGTTCTCGGGAGGATCAATTCCATCCGCAAGTGCCCACAAACGAAAGAAACGCCACGGGATTAACAGCTTTGACAACAAATACAGTCTATGAGCTCGTGTTTGCGGACGAAATAAACACCTACCTTCATCCAGACTACTACTAAATTCCAGAAACCGACCATGCTTAGCTGTAGCGGGCTCAGACCTTGCCAGGCGCGAGTGTCTTTTATCGCAACCACATACATCATGTGTAATACGATTTCAAGAGTGAGTAGGCAAGCAAGAAATCGTAGTGCATATGAGGTTGGGAACGGCACACGGCCGGAGTTGTTTAGGCGCGGCGGTCGTTGGAGCTAGCGGCCGGAGGGAGGTTGAGCGTGATAAAAGGGTTACAAAGATTCTCCCCGCACCTGCCACATGAAGTCGTTGAACGACATTATTGGCCCGGCAATGTAAAGTGGTGGGTAGATGGCGTAAGTTAGAAAATCGGTGAGTGTATATACGCCGATAGGATGGGAGGTTGTAACTCGTTGCTTATGTGTCATCGTGGCACCAGGCTTCCAACAGAACAACGCCCGTTAATGAACTATCAACAAGATACGATTGACGCGTACCTCGCCACTGGTCGTGTTCTTGGATGCCCAGTAGTAGTCCATATTGAAAGACAGCAATCGCAGCATGGTAATGTTAAAACTGATATGCCAACGCGGGTAGAATCCAGGTATACTGTCCTGCCATAACGTTAGTCTATCATGCTTTGATTGCCATAAGGAAGACTGACCAGGCTGGCCAAGGCACTATGAATGTCACCAAAGCGAAAACCATCGTACCAATTGCTGACAAACAAGACGAAAGCATTGAAGACCCAAGTAACCACCGGTATTCTAAGTGTGCTGACCCAGTAATTCGCGCAGAGGATCGCGATTATTTTGAGAGCACTAGTTCCATGGAGCCCAGCCAGCATGAGAAGAGAAAAGCCCAATGAAAACGGGATGCGAGAAACGCTGGGTGGGCGACCAGCACTCGAATCCGTCTGGAACAAGCGAGCAAGCCGAGTGTATAACTGGCCAGAAATAATATGAACCGTAGAGAGCGCTAATAATGAGGGAATGTTGGATCGAAAAGAGCGATACTGTGCATCACTATTGTCCTAGTTCCGAGATTAATACCAGAGATAACATCCTAACCATCTCTACTCACAACACGACGGCCAAATACCCATCCTTGCTGCAGACGTGGTAGTATCTTGTAAAAATTGGGGTTGGTCTCTTTTGTATGGGATATCAGAAACAACCACCCAAAATTACAACGCTACTCACCATTGCTGAGGTCATAGGGTACTTTTACCATGTATGGTACTACAACCAGAAACGCAATCGCGTAAAATAAAAACTCCGGTGTTCGCCATCGCGGTGGCGGCGGAGCCGGTGATGATTCGGAAGGCGTAAAGCTCGAGGATGTAGGTGTCTGAACGGTTAGGGCGACGATCCCGAGAGACTTCCATTGTTTTTCAGGAGGCTCATGAACCAGCAGAGGAGATAGAGGTCGCGTGCTTTGCATATCGCTGGGCATTCTCAGAGTATCCCGACTCTGGAGTACGGTGGTTTGGTTTCACGGACAACAGCCGGGCGCTAATCCCCAAAGAACCGCCAAATATAGCCAAACTCTTACAATTGTTGAACAGCCCCGTTAACCCCGAGTAAGCAAAACAAAGACACCCGAGGTTTGAACTGGGCACGCGCAACGTGCAAGTTAGATCGGTCTCCTTTCGCCGCTTGCTGACTGTTTGGTCTCTGCTCTGTGAAAATCTCTCCACCATACACGAGCTGGGCCGAGATTGACCCAGAGTGTATAGAGCGTTCGAAGCAGAGTCCAGCAACCTAAGGAGAGGGAGATACAACCATGGGCATATGGTTTTACATCAAAATCATGACATTGTGGGGCTATATGCGCGGATACATGCGGATGATTTCAGCCAAAGTACATGTATACGAGCCTTGGGCTAATTCTGCGACTCCTATTTTGACTCACCCACGCTGAGCCAAAACTCACAGCTCGGGCATCATACCCCGGCGCAATGCGTTGCACACCCAACCCCGGGGCCTCTGAAATCACAGTAGGGCCATGCCCTTTTCACCAAGGGAAAACGGCTCGTCTTGGGGTCTTCGTCGTCATAGAAGGTCTATCTATCTCTTACCACTATGTCAACTTCCGGAAAGACCACCAAAATATTCGCTTATGTCGGGCAATTATGGCCGTTAGACATCTTTAAATAACCCGATTTTTTTCTTTGCCGGTACTTAAGAGTATGACAACGAGTGAGCACCGAGATGGCCACAGCTCCGTTCGATTGACTGAGTCTGTAACAGTTCGCTCACCAGCTCCAGATTGATCCACCGGTGATTATTGGCGACGGCCGATGCACGGCTGGTAATATCGCCGAGTGCTTAGGCATCGGGCAGTGGCACCCGAGGCGGGTGTATAAGAACTCTCCGCCGATAGCCTAGATGCACGAGCTCAGATGAGGATCCTAGTACGTGACCGTTGCGACCTCCCACCCCTCACACCAGGAGCAAGCCCAACACCCAACCTACGTACTCTCCGCTCCTCACCCAGCATGTCGCCTCCGAGCAAGGTAATATCCATCGTTGTTATAAGCGATATCGTCTGGTGCGTCCGCCGTATTCTTGCCATGTATCGGGGGAATCGATTTCACCACCTTGCTGCGTTGACACTAGTCCCTGGTGCTTTATTGCTATGTTGGAGCTCCGGAAGGCAATCGCTCGAGCATATGCGAACCGGCTTCCCGTGCTCTTTAGCATCGAGTATAAGCCTTTCGAGTTCAACGCTGTTTTGTCCCAGATGGACGAAGAAAGCAGAAAAGGATTCGGGAAAAGGTATGTTCCGACCAGAAATAACATGGCACGGGACGTCTCAAAGGTAGTGTGACAGACTGGCTGGCATATACCACACCATATCGGCCAGAGCACAGGAGTTTGGAGTCACACTGTAAGCACCGTTGCTCAGGAGTCCTGGTTATTGTGCGGAGTGTTGAACGATCTCAACATAGCAGAAAGCCCACCCCAAGCATATGGAAATCGAGCTCGGCTAACCGATTGCTCTTATATGCGTATCGAAATGGGGGTCAGGACGCCCAACAGTCTCTGCTAACCGAGTTGTTTAGAGCTCACCATGAGAAGGAAGAGGACATAGAGGATTTTCAGGTCTTAGCAGGGTATGCGGATGTGACGGGGCTCATGACACACCAGGACGTATGTATTCCTGCTCTGCGAGTGATCATGGCTAAATTTATCGATATAGGCGTGTATGTTCCTCGAGTCGAATGACCTCTGCGAAGAGGTGGAAGAAATGGTTGAAGCAACTCGAAGTATGGGCATCTCGAGTATACCACTTACCGTGGTTGATAACAAATGGTCCATTATGGGGGCCCAGTCGTCTGAAGTATACTATCAAGTAGGTTCCCGCCGACACTCTAATGGAGTACCAATAGTATCGTGCTGAACACTGCGATAGATTTTCGTAAAGCTGTCAGAAGGCAATGGCCTTTAGGACGGCGCCACGTCTAGAGGATTTGGATGTTGTGATATGTCCATTTGCATTCAGATCATTATTCCATACCGCCTTTCACTCTATGCTTCGTGACAAAATAATCCTTCCATGATCAAGTGGTCACCACAGTATTGATAGCCCAGGGTGTAGTAGATGTAGGACTTGTTAGTATGAGGCCGCACATTTAGCTAAGTTAATGATGGCACCTAAATTATAATAAATTCCCTACCAAAGAGTAAGTGTTCTTATGGGACCACATATAGCGCCGTTCGGCAATAACTCGTCATGGTTTCGGTTCACGCCATAACAAAACACCATCGAATGAGCAACGTCTGGTAAGTAGTAAGAGAATACGAGAGTGCACCTGGTAATTAAAGAATCCTCAGCGCACATCGGCGAGAAGCTGTTGTAAAAATATGCTATTAATGGTTTAACTCTAGCGATTAAGTTACGGCCAGAGTTAAGAGTCAACCCTCCGAGCGGTCGTTGTTTAGTGTGTGATCTGGTCCGCGCTTCTTGGGTTGATCAACAAGCGCACTAATGAGAGAGAAAAAAAAACATGCCGGAAACACCTGGTGCAGGCGTGTTTCTGTACGTAACCTGTTCCTGCGAATCTAGGGAGGGAAATGTCAAGTTAATTTATGGGTAAATAGCGAGGCGGGCGCAGCGTCGCAAACGCATGGTGATACCGACAACCCGGCCACAATATGTGCACTGAGACGAGGAGACTGAAGCCGCTCGTTGCAGTTTGACCCTCGACAGCGATTTCTGCTGCTTCAGGTGTTTCACCGTATATTTTGAGAACGGGTTTGGCGGGTGGCGTAGTTTCAGCGGCTTGATGATGCTGTGACCTTGGGAAGCGTGCAGGATCACGGTCCCGTGACTTACCCTGAGTACATACAGGAGCTCACTTTGTTCGAACCAGCCCTCGTTCGCTCCTCGTTGACCACTGTGTCTTCGTCTGTGTTCGGCTTTCGCGCTCGTCTTCTGCTCGCTCTGACTTTCCTGTATAATTGTGTTGTCCATTCCTGTTCACTTTCTGCTTCCCGAACGAGTCATCCGCACCAACATACAACTCTTATCGCGCCCAAACGCCAGAAAGTGGGCTACGATTGCATCGAGAGACGAATATCTCAAGTAATCCGATACTTGAACTCAACAACACGAACTAACGATGGCACAAAACATCCGTGTACGTTGATATGCTCGTCGCATGTTCACGTTGGTGCCCATGGTCTATGCTCGTGCTGACTTGATACGTGCTAGTCTCGTCACACTACCCGACTCTCTACTCAAACTGGCCCTATGCGTGCCAAGGCTGCTGGCCCCGATGAGAATGCCAACCGCGTTGTCTCTGCGGCTAATGCTGGTAAGGCAGCGTTGGGCAATCAAGCCGCCGCTGCCCCACAACGGAGGGTAGCTCTGAACGATCTTTCCAACAACGCCAAAAAGGTCAACACCGGAAAAGCTGCCGTGGGAAAAGGAGCAGCCGCCAATTCTACCGCTCCGCGCGTGCCTCTGCAACAGAAGGGTCCTCGACCAGCTATTCCTGCCAGCAACAGTGTCCCCGTGATCGCTCAGCGCGTTCAGCCAACCAGGACTTCTTCCTACAACGAGAATGCCCGCCCTGCCATTGCACCTCTCCCGAAGCGCGGGCCGCTTCGAAGAGCTCAGACTGAGGTCATCGTTCCCGCTCCAGCACCTGTCCAGGCTGACTACGAGATGGAAGTTGAGGAGGACATTGCTGTTGATACCGAGATCGAGGGAGCCCCTGCCGAGCGAGTGCCTTCGCCCGTTGCTGATGAAGCCTATGAAGATGAAGACACGATGGATGCTGATGAGTATGACCCTGAAGATTGGCTTTACCTTAGCCCGGACAGGCTAGCGCGTTCCGAGGCTCAAGTCAACGCCGTCCGCGAGAATTTCAAGGACGAAGTTGACGAATGGGATACTACTATGGTGTCCGAGTATGCTGATGAGATTTTCGCGTATATGGAGTCCATGGAGGTACGTTCTCGGTTACGTGTCTATGATATGTACTCAGCAGTTGTCCAGGCCCAGTGCATGCCCAACCCCGACTACATCTCTGGCCAAACTGAGATCGAGTGGTCGATGCGCGCCACGCTTGTCGACTGGCTTATGCAGGTTCACATGCGTTACCATATGCTCCCCGAGACCTTGTGGATCGCAATCAACATTGTGGATCGTTTTCTCTCCAAGCGGGTAAGCTTAAACCACTGGTCCATTTGTCTCGATCTGACGTGTTGTTCAGGTTGTCTCCCTCATCAAACTTCAACTGGTTGGTGTTACTGCCATGTTCATTGCAGCCAAGTACGAGGAAATTCTGGCGCCCTCGGTCGACGAGTTTGTGTTCATGACCGAACGTGGCTACGAACGTGAAGAAATCCTAAAGGGCGAACGCATTATTCTCTCTACTCTAGATTTCAATATTTCCAGCTATTGCTCCCCCTACTCGTGGTGTCGACGCATCAGCAAGGCCGACGATTATGACATCCAGACTCGCACCTTGAGTAAATTCTTGATGGAGATGACACTATTGGATCATCGCTTCCTGCGTGCTAAACCCAGCCTAATTGCGGCTGTTGGAATGTACTCGGCTCGGAAAATGCTTGGTGGCGAATGGGTGAGTATCGGTATTGTCGTGCTAGCTACGTACCGCTAATGGAGGTTGGTTTAGAGTGAACCATTTGTGTTCTACTCCGGCTTCGCGGAGGAACAACTCCGTGCCGGGCACGAGCTTCTGCTCGAACGCCTTGCTGATTCCTCCTTCGAATCGTTGTACGTCTGTCGCAAGTACGCCAACAAGAAATTCCTCAAAGCGAGTGTTTTCGCGCGCGAATGGGCCAAAGTTAATTTCAAGCCTGATGCCGAGTTCGCTGAGTGAACACGACGCGCCTCACACGTGACTTTGAGACTGCTCGCTAATGGACAAGCCCAGCCTCATGGCAAACCAAACACATGTCCATGTTTATGCCCCTTCATGTCACTCGCTCTCGGTCTGCGACTCTCACACTGTTGTCTCCGTTCTTCCTTGTACATATTCCATTTGTTGTCTCCCTTGCCCATTCGCCTAGCGGACACCTTATTTTCATTCTTCCCGCGCGCTTTCTTTTGGTTTTTCGGCTTTTGGGCGGTTCCAACGTCATTGGTTTATTCCTGTGTTATTTTTCACCTGCATCCATAACACTACACTTGACACATTTCCTGTCTCGAGTTCCGTTACTGCTTTTGCGACTGTTCCTGTCAAGCCATGCTTTCAAAAAAAAGCGGCGGGCGGGGCGCGTACCCACATGCGAACACCTAGTTCATTAGCTGATTGATAGTGCCGAGCCCGACTACTGTATTGTGCTAGCCACTGCTATGTCCTCGTGCGAATATGCATTTACTTTCTTTGCGTGTCATGTCCATTCGCGTGAGTTACGAGAGCATGGTTTGTTACTGTCCTTCTGGTATAATGGTTATTTGGAATGTGTATATTTGTTCGAGTCGGTACGTTCGTCTCAATACTGTCTAGGTTCCAGTCCCTCGGACAGAGTGTCTCGCGAGTGTGGTGAATAATAGTGGAGAATTCGCAGTTCTGTCTCGTTGCATGCTCTTTGCGAGTTTTAATTGGAGAAACCGGCGTTTCTGAGGCATCGCACGTATATGCTAATGTTTCAAACAGGGTATGCATTAGGGAGATGCAAGGCATGATGGAAAAATACATAGATACATAGAAATGCTATCGTATACAGTGGTATCGCTACAGTTAGAATACAATACAGACGGTCATAAACAAGATATATTGGTTGCGTCATGGGGGAGAACGATGGATGGGGTCTAGTTTAAGCCGAATCATAACGGGGGTATAACAAAAAAGTGATATTAGATCAAGCACGCATTGGGGGAGATCGGTGGATGGTGGGTATTGATAATGGATAGGCTGGCTGTCGACTGGTGTTGCTCGCAAGGAACGCTGTGGTATTGTTTCGACGTACCGGGAGCGGAACTAGGATAGGGTATAGGGGCGAAAACAGCGGCTCGGTTTACCGGGGCAGGCGAATCATCTGTGTAATAACGTTGTCAAGCTTTTGGCCCAATGTACAAATGAGTCGCAAACGTACGCAGTGGGAACTATTCAACAACGCCAAAGCCGCTTGATGTTTAGCATCTTTGGCAGACCGACCCCGACCCTCGCACGACTGGATGGGGAGATGTTCAAGCCGAGATACGTCTGATTTAAGGAAGTTTAATAAGAACAATGCCGCGCTGGAGCAAAGGTTGGTTGGTGCTTACAACTAGTAGCCCACACGACATGTCGGCCCAATTGATCATAGCCGCCGTCGTAAGTGAACTCAAGAAGTTGCTGTCCTTGGTGGCCTAGCCACTCAATCAAAGCTCGCTCAACAATGAAATATGAGTTGCGTGGGTTGTCGCACACACGCCGCACATGAGGCAGCACGTCGTCCCCCACCGTGTGGTGTTGCTCGCACGACACTGTTGGACGAGTAGAGAGTTGAATGCACATTTGATCCAAAGGCAAAATAAGCACTCACCGACGGGCACCGCAATGTGAGTGACCGTGTTGTCACGCTCTCGGTAGTGGTCCATGTTCCAGGTGACCTGCGCGTGGGCACGGCCTTCCCAGTTGTTGAGAGAATCAAGTGGAGCTTGCCGTGGATCCCGTCGGTAATAGTCCCATCGATAACCGTGACGCGACGAAGACATGGGAAAGGCAAAGAGAAGAGAGGTAGGAGAAGGCAATAAGGATTAGGGCGAATGAACCTGGTGGCGAGACTTACGAGGTGCCGGCCTATTTATTCGTCGGTGGGGGGCGCGGCGGACCAGCAACGAAGGGCGCAATCCTCTGCGGAAGAAGAGCGCCACAGCCCGTCGGCCCGCCCCCTGCTCATTAAGGAGATAGCCCTTGCTTCTTAGCATAGGTGACGTGAAAAGCCAAAGACAATGGTGAGTCGAGAGGGAACAGCGATGAGCCGGGTGGAAATTCAGGCCGTACATTGGCGTGTAGAATCCATTCATGACACTATAGCGTCGGAGTAAAATCCTGACAGTAACTTGCGAGAATCCAAAAACGTATCAGAGTTTGTGGAAAAAAGTGTGAGGTGCCAATCGTTCGACAAGGTTTCCAAAGCCACATAGTTGGGTCCTGCTTCAACACACACAGCATAAGTCAGTGCGCCAAAGGCCGATCCACAGCCGAAGGACCGGGCTGGGGTAGCTCCACAGGGGATGTTGCATAATTGCATAATCTTTGGGGGTGAAGAATGTCGGACACACCAGAGGGGAGGAGCATACGCAACGACGACGCCGCAGCCGACGCAGCCGTGGTTATAGTCGTACCGCTGATTGACGTTTTGACTTTCTGATCCAGCGACGCGACGAGCGTTACTTCCAGCAATATGGCAAGACGAGGCTCCAGCGAGCGTGTGGATCGGCCACTGGTCGAAAAAGTCACTGCCAATCGATCCAGAGCAGGCTATGCGGTGCCTTGAATTCTGGAACGAGTGGCTTGCTCCAGATCAAGAAACAATTCCATTGGGCTGAGCGAGGGGTCGAGAAAGGTCGTCAATGAGGTGCTCGAGTACGCGCTTTAGCGATAGAGAGTTCATCCAGTATAGGTTAATGTGCACAGAATTCGCACACAGATTGGCACACTCCAAATGTAGACCAGCAGGGTGTCGTCGTCGCTTTGCAAAGAAGTCAGGCGCCAATCCCTTCTGAACTTCTTTGCGCCACGTGACCGCGAACACCCTAAAACACGAAGCACATTGTATTTTAAATTACATTGTTGAGCGCTCAAGAAATTTAAGTCACAACGAGTGGATATTGAGTACAGATGGGGGATGCACGGAAGAATACCCGACTCCTGGCGGTCCTGTGGATTCAGCAGCTCACAGACGCCAACAACTCGAACCTACAACGAAAATTGCGCACAACGCTTATCTAAAGCATCGCACTAGAGGCGGGATCTCATTGAGTGTGACCCAAGATTTGCTCCTGTGCTACGGGGACTCTTAAATCTCCGTAGGTTTGAACAAGACACTCGGTCAAGGTAGTGAGGGGCATAATATATTGATGATTGGAGCGATACGTATACTATTGGGTGCAATGCGTAACGATACATGGAAAACGTGTGAATAGCTAATCGTGAATTCGACGTAGATCGAACGTGCAGTCGTGGGTAATAAGAGAAAAACGGTGGTCTCCGGGTATAAGCGGAAGGTATGAGCGTAACGAAGAACATCTGGGGAGGGGTATCGAACAAAACATGTCCTGAAATGCATAATAGGAGTCACTGGTAGCAATAAGTCTAAAGGGTATCATTCAGGGTCAAGCAGGATGGTATCGAGTGGGCGTCCATGAGCGAGGTGAGAGCATAAAAGATACAAAGAAGTGGCCAATCTAGCGTGGCAGGCAGACCATCTGCATGATGATAGTGTTAGCACTCAATGCGGTATAAAGATCGGCGGTGTTACGCACGCAATGTCGACTCTGCAGCAACATCTGTGCTGCCTGGCGCTTTGCTTCAACCAGGGACCGACCTTGACCCGTACACTGCTGGATAGGGAGATGTACCAGCCGGGAAATATCTACCGAGGGAGACGAGCGTATAAGAACGACGCCGCGCTAAAACGGAGACCGTACTTACACCTAGTGACCCAAACAATATATCGACCTTGATCATCGTAACCGTCATTACACTCAAATTCGATCAGCTCCTCCCCCTTGCGGCATAACCAATCGAGCAACGCTTTCTCAACAACGCGGAATGAATCCTCTGGGTTATCGCAAACACGCCGAACATGAGGTATCATATCATGTCCCACTACATGGTGTTGATCACACGAGACTATCAAGCCACTGTAAGCCTTGGTGTACGTATACTTTATACTTCAAGCAAGTACTCACCGAGGGGTATAACTGTGTGTGTCACCGTGTTGTCAGGTGATCGAGAACAAGACTCGTCCCAGTCAACCTCTGCCTTGGCGCGCCCTTTCCAGTCGTTCAGCGCATCAAGCGGACCTTGCCGCGGCTTTGACTGGTTGACGTGCCATCGGTCGTTGAGACGGGATATAGGTGTGGAGACTAGTACAACAGTTAGCATAATTGGGGTAATGAATGTGTGGAGGGTTTTCGAAGAATGGCCGGCAACGAAGCTGGAAATAGGTATATATATACCCCGACGGAGGTAATCAAATATTGGCGCGCCACGTCCTTAGAAAGGCTCGAAGCAGCGCATCAGCCGACGCGTCGCTCATCATTGTGCTAGTTTTCCTATCCAGTCCTACCCAGGCGCCACGGAAGCGCGGGAAGTTTCCATTATTGTGCATATCAGGGAAAGGAGAATAGGTGGGCGTGGTACCGGCTTAACGCGGGCAACCTGCACAGGCACAGGTGTGGTACAGCGTTGGTGGGGCCAGACATCTAGGTGGAAAAGGTCAGAAAAGGTCCGGGATAACTCGCGAAAAGGTCACAGATGCTGAAACCTCACCAAGATAAATATCCAAGCTGTGCTTGGAGACAGTCGACGTGAGGCGGTATGAAAATAAAGGCCGAGCCGGAAGTAGAGGATCGGGGATGGGGTATACTGCAAGGAATAAACATCCGCTGCGACCACGTTTTGGTCCGGCAGGTATCGGTTATGCCAGCATAACTTGACGGAGAGGAGAGGGGAAGCGCATACAGCAGCGAGGCCTCCACAGCCAACATTGCGGTGGTTATAGTGAAGCTGCTGATCAAACCATTGGCTTTCAGGGCAAGCGGCGCGACCGGCGCGATTAACAGTTACAGGATACGCGAGCCCAAAGTTCCAGAGCCCTTTGGTAGAGGGCACAGCTGAAACAGAGCAGGCAATGCTGGCCTTGGATTACAGTCCCTTGTGCGCCGAGTCGCATTCGTTGGTGGATAGCTGTTGGAGAAACCACCACGCGAACCACCAGCACGCGTTTTGTGATAGAACAAACGCATAGCACAGCGTAGATAGGCTAGTAGACACAGCTCCCATGCACGAGCCCGAGTACAGGCGGGCAAAACGACCTTGTTGACGTCCAGAAGACTCTGAACAACGCATTTCCGCCCAGCGCTAAGACATTCCCGTGACCAGACCCTTAGCACAATCTCTCCCGTCCCCCCGCTCCACCATCATGGCCGTGCTTGGCAACGTTCTAGGCTTTGGCGCATTCGGCATGGCCGCCCGTGCTTGGCAACTAGGAGTCCAAAAACGCCCCATCCTTCAAAGTACGATACCACACGCCATTTGACACTAGTCGCTAATGCTGTGTGCATTTCCAGCACCCGGCTCGTATCTCCTGTCGGGAGCCGTGTTCGGCGCAATTGGGTATTGGCTCGTCGGTGTAGAGGAGCGACAGAATGTGTTGTTGGCGCAGAAGCGCAAGGTGAGACATGTGCATTGCTAGGTCTAGAACGGTGCTCATCGGGGCTGGGCAGGAACTCGAGGCGAGAAGGAACGCCGCACAAACACTGTAATATTTTGGTGTGCTCAATGAAAACCTCGTGCTTCACACGTTTCACCAATATTGAGTCGTTGCTGTGTACCGCCCCATGGACTCGACGTATTACCAGCCAATCGATGCTACCCAATCGGCAGTCCAATAGCTCCAATAAACATTTGGATTCACATTCCAGGTATCACCAGCAACCAACATCCAATCTCACAGCCTGCCCTTCACTCAACCCTCCGAGCCCCTCGGAGTCACAGCAGCTTTTCAATTTCGCCCTCGAGAGACTCGGGTGTGGTCGTCGACGCCCACCGGCCGACTACATGGCCGTCGCGGTCGATAAGGAATTTCTGTAGGCGTGGGAATGGTGAGTAGGCGACACCGCATGGAGCTGGTAAACCGGACCTCAAAGTTCCACTTGATGCGAGTGAGTCCGAGGATGCCGGATTTCTCGTTCTTGAGGTACTTGTAAACCTGAGGAAATGTGAGATCAAGAGTGATGTGGCTCGGTCCACGGGGCATACCTCGTTGGTGCCGTCGCCGTTGACATCGGATTTCTTCATCAAGGGGAAGCTAACGCCATGGTTGAGTTGGCAGAACTACGTGAGCCGAGGATCAGTAACCGGGATATCCGCTGGACAATATGTACTGACCGCGCCAATCTCTTCATCGGTACCCGGTTCTTGGCCGCCGAATTGGTTGCACGGGAAACCCAAGATGATGAATCCTCTATCCTGGTATTTCTTGTACAGCGCCTCGAGTCCTATAACAGTTCAGATAAATCGGCATTAAATGGGATTGGCTTACCAGCATATTGAGGAGTGAAGCCACTACATTCGACGCTAGCAATAAGTAATCTCCCAACGATCCCAGCGATCACCGACTTGCCATTTGGATGCGACGTTGACAACTAGGACGACCTTGCCCTTGAGCTGGTCGAAACTGTATTCGCCCCTGGGGGTAGCAGCCTACAAATATGCATATTAAACCAGCGCACAATGACCTCGCCCGCGAGTACCCACCTTGAGATCGTAGAATGTCGACATGGTGCGTGTAGTCGAGTGGAAAGCCCTTTGCAGTGGGTAAAGCGATGTACCAGCTAGTGGAAGAACGGAAACAAATGACGACACATCACCCCGTTCCGGCCCTCTTATACCCACGGGGAATCGCGCAACGCGCCAGTAAGGCGACAATGGCACGACTCGAACGTTCCGCGCTGGAAACCTCCCGTGATTCAACCTGGCTGTGATCATCGTAAATTAGTCACGAAATCGGGTATGGTGCGACCCGACAAGTGAAGTCATTGATCGCTCGGTCCAAGCCGGTCCCGAGTTACCGTTGCCAATTGCCATGTCCGCGGGAAGCGTGGTGTTGGCGACAGCGGCCGCCGCGCGAGCATGACGTAGTGTGTGCGCGCGGTGGCCTGAGTGTCCAGCGAGGAATGAAACCAGTCTGGAAACGACGCCATCACATTACGTCTACAGTAGTAATACAACGGGCAATGGTCAAATAAATAACTAGGTGCAAACCAAACCAAAATCGGATCGAGTCCAGGTGATCCTATAGCTCGGCCATGCTATGCACAGTGAGATCCCTGGCGAATGCAGGGCGGCCCTTGTCTAGGCCTTTTGCGCTGCCAAACGCTTTGACGAGAGAGGCTTGGTTCTCGTCGGTCCTGCAGCGCGTGGTGCATAAGGGTAGGAATGCAAGGCGGAATATACCACTTACCATGTCACATTATGACCATGGTTCTCCAAGGCCGTCTTGGAGGTACCCCAGCTGAAGCGTACGATACTCGGGAAACCGAAGGTCGGTTCGCAAACCGATTTTAGCCAAGCCTTGGTGTTTGGATCTACTCCGAGTCAAAACATTACCGTAGGACAATATATGGCACACACCTGAAGGATATCCACTACCCATGTGGGTGTCCCACTCCCCCGGCTCCGCAAACATCCAGTTTTCGATCCAAGCATCCCTAGTAACTTTGGCGGCGACACTCGCTGCACCCACAATCGTATAGATCGAGTCCGCCTTGGGGCAAACAGTCACCTGCGCAGTCGGAAACAGCTGTGACAAGTACTTTTGATACGGTACACTCGGGCCGAGTGCATCAACATAGATCTCTGCCACATCGATCCCGCTAGCGATCACATCACGGATGAGCGATACGGTCGCGGCTTGGGACTGTTGATTCAGGTTGGTGGGTGGATGGCGCAGCATCGAGGCCGAGATGTCCTGGGGGGCGAGAACGCGGACGGACCAAGCGAGGCTATCTGGATCCGAGGTGAGGGATTTGAGCAGTGCGGCGCGGGTGGCATGAGTTAGAGTTTTGGAGTCTGCGCCCGGGTTAGTTGCAATACACGTGTATTTTGAAAGCAGACGCACCCGCGAACCCCATTGTGTTGAGCGTGTCGCGGTACTCGAGTGGACAGTAGGCGATGCCGTAGACGAGCGGGCCGAGTACGGGCCCCCGCCCAGCTTCGTCGACGCCGAGAACATAGCGGCCAGGTGCGGTGGGTTTGGGCGAGTGGTACGAGTACGACGCGACGAGGGGCGCGTGGGGCGTCGGCAACGATGGCGGGAGGTCGTGCATTGTTGTCGAACGCGTGACGCGGTCACATGACAGGATCACGTGGCGCAGTGTCATGTTGAAGGGTATATGGATTTAATTAGGGCAGAAGACGACCATCCCCTGCCTTTGATTTTCCCCGATTTCTCACTCGGACTGCTCGCAACCTCTTCATTCTCTTTATTGTTTCTTTTGACGACCATGCCCATTGCGCACAGACGCCCCGGTCTGTTGCATCTCGTGCTCCCCCACCCTGCCCTCGACCAGGCCGCTGCGCTCGAGCCCTCGCCTGCTGCGTCTCCACGCACCCCGCGAAGGACCTCCCGTCTATCCGACGGCCCCCCTTGCCCCCGCACCTCCATTGCGTCCGACAAGCCCCGCTCTAGCATTGACAGCTGGAACTCGGTCGACACCAATGAGATCGTCTGGGAGTGGAAGGACGAGGAGCTCGCGCTTCTCTCCCGTGTGAGTAGCCCCGCTTGGCTCTTTGACAGCCCGTCTGATCCTGGTTTATTGCATCAGACACTCGACAACATCCCCTCGCATCTCATGACTCCCTATGTTGGCGTCGTACCGCCGCCCAACGTCCTCGACAAGCTTGCCCGCAATATCGCCTTGTCGCGCACCGCGCTCGAGTGGCCTCACTCTGTCCGTGCGACCCGGGTCAAGCTCCACGAGCTCTGTCGCCGCAAGACCGTCCAGAAAGCCATCGAGCGGCGCACGCCCGCGCCCCACCCGGTGACTCAAAACTCGCCCCAAGTGACCGAAATCATGCCCCCCACCCGCCGCCCACTCTATCGCCAGAGCAGCATGGACTTCTTGCCAGTCAAGAACGAGCCCACCTCCGTCACTCGGTAAGCTCATTTGATAATTTTGCTTAAACATTGTCTTAATCTCCGGGTGCAGCTTGTCCTCGCGCCTGCAACGGATCGACCGGCTGCTTTCCCACAGCTCGTTCCACCCCTACGCCCGTCCTTCAGGCTCCCGCAGTCCTACACCACCCCCTACAGTCGACGTCCTCACCCGTCCACGCACCCGCTCGATCACATCCTCTGAAGCTTCGGCTCGCCCTCCGACCCCCCGCAAGCTCTTCCGTAGCTCGGCTACACCGCCGCCGCCCCAATCACTTAAGCGCGCACCCTCTTTTGGTGTTGCATCGATCAAGTCACGCGCTCAACACTCGCGATCGTCTGCTCCTCCTGAGTCAAGCTCATACTCTTCTGATGAGGAGGAAAAGGCCCGTCAGGCATTGGCCAAGCGGCCTCGTATGGCTGCTCATCGTGTCCCAAGCTTCTTGGGCGCTCCTTTGCCCCCACTTGCCCCCTCGCCAGAAGAGGAAATATTGGATCCGCTCGTCATAGTCCCTGAAGATCCAATCTTTGCGCCCACCCTTGCTGCATCAACACCCAAGTTGCCTCCTCCGCCCCGCCGGAGCTCCAAGGCCGCGCCAAAGCCAAGTATTCCAAAGCCAGCTGCTGCTACCCCTACCCCAGTGACCTCTGCGCCAGCCGCAGTGACCACTCCTCGTACCTTGCGCCGTGTTGGTACTCGCAACTTTCCTGCTTCGTCCACCCCCGCCGCCACTGCTCCGGCTATGCCTGCACCCGTCGCCACTCCACGCACAAACACTGGCACTGGCACGCGTGTTGCTATTGGTCACAAGCCTCACACTCCTGCTGCTAGTACGAGCGCCAATTCTGGAATCTCGGACGAGGAACGCCGTCGCGAGAGACGGGAGCGCAAGGAACGCCGCGAGCGTGAAAAGGAGATGCAACCCGCTGACAGCACACGCCGCGCGAAGAAAAGAACCGCGACCAAGGAGCCTGTGCCTTCTGTTGCGCCCATGCGCCTCTAAATTCCTCTACCCTGTGATCTAAAGCGGCCGTCTGGACGGCTTCCGCCTCTACCTCTTCGAATTTCGGCTTTCGTTCTCGCTTCGACGTACCATATTTATCAATTCACGACCGACGGTTTGCTTGCGACTCGCCCCGACTTAGTTTTGTGGGTGAGGTGCATTATCTTGGAGCACCTCAGCACGGTACATGCCTCTTTGGTGCTTTCTCTCAGTATACGATAAAGACAAACGAAAGACCACTCTTCCACCATCTATCTCCCTGTACACATCCTGACTCTGGTTCTGGTTCTTTTCCCTATTTCTACTCCGACTCTAGCTCTGCGATTTTCTTTGTACACCACAATCGTTCGTTCGCTCCAGTATGGACTCGTGACTCGTGACTCGCTCCGCTGTCCTTTCCTGACCGCACATACACTACGCCACTCGTTCGCTGCATCGTATCGTATCCGAACCACACATTCCTTGTATCCTTTGCCACTCCTCGCCTTATCTCTGTCTCCAAAAAATTCCGATCCGTTCGTTTTAGTTTCTCAATGCATAGTCTCGTATGTTTCTTCTCGGTACATACCTTCCACCTTCGTTTTCGTTTCTCTTCCCTTTTATTCGTGTGTCACTCCTTGGTTCCTTTTTCGGATATACGCAAGCTGTACATATCCTTTTTTCTGTCCTCGGCCGGCCGCGGCGAGTCTTTCTTTGAACTTTGTCATGGCCGGCTGGACTGTGCGTTTCGATCTTTTTCTGATTGTGTTTGATGGTAGCTTGAATAAATCACTTGCGTACCGTTCCTCTCGTGAATCAATCGAGTGAACAGCAACGAGAATTGGTGCCTAGTGAGTATATGCGAGTTGTATGCGCCCAATTGGTGTGCTTTGGAGGCCGTTTTCGGTCTCATGTCCATAAAAGGAAAAATAGTGAGCGTAGATTAACGAACGCGGTTACAACCAAGAAGCATTAGCGAGTGTATTATACGTGGGAAATTCCGCATGCGCGGGGACACCTAAACAAGGACAGAAACACAGGGGACAGTAGGGAAAATGGTATCAACGATAGAATGTGTGCCATTGTGAGAATCCATCACGACTCCAGATACGAACGCGACCTCTGGCAAAATGGTCAACATGAGCTGTGTAAACACGCCAGCATTGAACACCGCGGTGGACTCTGAGTTCCCGTGGAGCGCGTGATGCATGCTCTTGTTCTTCGGAGGACTGGGAGGAGGTGTGATGGGCGGGGGCGGAGGCTCATGCTTGCCTGCCAAGCTCACACAAGGGGCGCCGTTACCATGAACAACAGCGCAAGGCATGCTCGACTCGGCCGCGCCACGCGTGCCCCTGCCCTTTGGCGGTGGGGGAGGGGGGGTGTGAGGGACGGGAGGTGGCTCGTGTTTGCGTGTCGAATCCGCACTTGTAACATCAACGCCCAGGCCTAAATCAAAGCATTCGACCGAGTGGACGATGTCGTGGGTACTCCGTTCTTGGGGTGGCGGGGGAGGAGGCGTCGTTGGAACTGGTGGGGGCTCGTGCTCGCCCGCCAAGCCCACGCAAACGTCGTCCTGCACAAAATCGCTCTCACGTCCAACCGGTACCAAGTGCGCACATCGATTCTTGGGCGACTCGGGAGGGGGCGTCGTAGGCACCGGAGGAGGTTCGTGCTCGCCCGCCAAGTCCACGCAAACATCATCTTGCACAAAGCCACTCCCACGCCCAACCAGCTCGAGCGAAGGCACCAGGTGCGCGCATTGGTTCTTGGGCGATTCTGGAGGGGGCGTCGTAGGCACTGGAGGAGGCTCGTGCCCGCCCACCAGCGAGGGGGGAGGGAGTGTCTCTGATTGAAGCAGGGCTGGATGTTCCTCGGGTTCCGCGACGTTGAGACTATGTTTAGGATTGGAATGCAGAACGGGCGGCTTAACGGCGGGAGCGGTGTATGGTGAAGACGCGGTCATCGTATCTGAGAGAGGCTCCTGTGAAGCATGGCAGACTTGCCGGTGGTCGAATGCAAACGTAGTAGCCGTGTGATGGATCGGTTCAGCTGGTGGCTGAGGTGTGAATATTATGGTAGTCATGGTGTCGCAGGTGTGCAGTGGTGTGGGGCTGATAAGTTACTGGGACGACGGAACAGGAGGCGGATGAATCTGTGAGAAAACTGCCCAGCCATGGTGGTCTAAATACTACTGGAGGCGCCAAATGGCTAAGATGGGCGCGTATACGCGCATGGCGGTCCTTGGCCCCACCCCCTTTCGCCGGTTGGGACGGAGGGGTTAGCCTTCAAACCGGTGTCTGGGACTAATCCACGGCACATCGAATGAGTCGACTGGGCGGCTCGGTGTCCGTATGGCACGAATGGTGTAATTCACTCGAAAAGGCGAGCGCAAAGGCGGAACGTCGGGTACGCGAGGTCCTCAGTAGAATTAGCACCGGGGCGACCCACCCTCCGTTTTAACTCATTCAATTCTCCGCAACACTCCCAGCGCTCGGTGTAATGCAGATCAAGTGCTTTGCATGTTTCAGGCAGGAAAGGAGAATCGGTCGGTGTGGGAAGCTAGCATTGATTGATGGGACGTAACCAGAGTGCACGAGGTTCGTTTCGCCTAGTTTTTGTGCTTTATTGCTGATCAGGGTGCCCGGTAGAGCTATGTCGAAGAGCACAGAATATACGCAAAGGCGCAGGTTCCAAAGACCGTTCTCGCCAGGACACTCCAAACCCGTGTTCCCACCGCAAAGCACGTTGCCACCACATGCTCGGATGAAGTTACAAGTAGAGTTTTTGCAAATGTAAAAAAGTTAAGCGCGCTTTGCAGCTCCATTATACATGTGACTCGTAGCGTCCTAGTCTATGGTTTGAATCGTCTGACTGGGAAAGACATGGGCCGAGTGTATGCCAAAGAAGTATTGTGTCACGTGACACAACATTTCATGTGTGCACGTGACACAGATGTTGGGTTTGAAGCGCCAAACTTACCCAATTTAGTGGTGTATCGCTTTGGAGGGCCAGTCGAGCGAACCGTGCGATTTATTCATGCCATGCTACGGGCTCTCCGTGAGCGCCGGTAGAAGCCATTTGCTGCTTCCGTCTGACAAGAATTCGAATGATCGCTCTCACAGTGCAATGCAGATAAACGTGGTCTCTTCAACTAAAACATACAACATGGTGCTTCACTAAGAAGAGTACAGCTGAGCGTCCTACAAAGATCCCGCGTATGATTGGAAAAATATGCCGAATAGGACATTACTCGCAATCGAGGTTACCAGTTACACGGTGATGCCACGCCTGTCTTGGCATCATCGCTGCGCCTTTGGCACTGGTATAAGCCCGACTAGGCCAAATGTGAGTGCATAGGTACTTGTGGCTGAAGAATTTTATTAATCATTTGGTTTAGTTCTCCTTGCAGCTCCGGAAAGGGAGAAGACACGTACCTCCAAAAAGACTTCCCAAGATCCCTAGGGGACTCCAACAGGCCAACGCTGTAGCCAGTGTACTCCATCCAACCAAGATTGTTGTCATTAACACCTGCATTGCCGGATGTCAAGTCGGGAACGGCGTCGCACGGCTCCAACTTTTCCGGCTTACAGGTATCACTAAACGTAGCTCTGGCGATTCTTGCCACCGCGCGTACTTGATAAAAAGGGTTCAAGTCTGTACTTTGTTAACAAGGAAACCGACAGACTTACATCAGGGTGACGGTGTCGCACACGAGGTAAATATAGTATTAGATATAGGAACAACCCAACTACGGCTACGAGAGAACCCAAAGCAAGCTGGGTAAAAAGGCTAGGGTAGGTGTGTTAGAAAGAGGAAGGCTTGAAGCAGTAGTTTAACTCACTATGCATAGCCGGATAGAGTTCGCAAGGCCTGGATGTTTGCTGGTATGTCCAAGAACCAGACTCCAAATCCTCCGGTGCCGATGTACTTGAGTTGTTTCAGCGCATGGGTCAAGGGCTGTTGGCGACTCATTCAGAATCCAAGATTGGTCGCAGTCGAGTGTCTTGAGGTCCGTAGGTTGCTAGCGACGAGGCGCTTGGTACATTCGGTGGGGAAGTTTCGCCACTAGGAATCACATGCTCACAGACAGGACCCTGGTTACTCATCGACCGGGACTGGGTATTGGATGCAGCCGACCCCAACCCGACCCCGCACTTGCCTCAGTCATCCTGCTACCGCTCCGTATAAAGACAGCCCAACCCCTCGGTGGTCCGACACCACTCCAACTGTCTTCCAACTGTCTTAATCATGTCTGTCCCAAAAGAGTCCAAGCGCGTCTTTTTATCTGAGCGTCCCAAGGGACCCATTTCCGACACAACTTTCAAGAGCGAGGTCATTGCTCTTCCTACTCCCAACGACGATCAGGTCATCGTTCGGGTCGACTACGTATCCCTCGACCCTGCTATGCGAGGATGGCTTAACGATACAAGGTAAATATTGAAGAGAAACCTCGCGTATATTCGAGTTAAAAGCGTGTGTTAGGTCATATGTTCCCCCAGTGCAGATCGGAGAAACTATGCGCGCGGGGGGTATTGGAACCATAGTAAAGGGAAATAATCAACTCGAACCAGGTGATATTGTCCACGGGCAGCTGGGTAAGCCTGATTTCATTTCGAGTGTCGATCATGTCAATAATTTCATTTCCCAGGCTGGGCAGAGTACGTCGTCGTAGAAGCAAAGACCCTCCGAAAGCTCTCGTAAGTTGATTGCTCGCGGTTTCATATTAATACTCGTCTGACATACCCGTTCAGCCCGCCAGAGGGCAGCACTGCGATCGACTACCTTGGCCCTCTTGGAATGACCGGGATGACGGCCTATTTCGTAGGTTTACTGGCTCCGGTCTTGAGCCTTGACTAACCCGACTACAGGGGTTGTTTGAAGTTGGTCAGGTAAAAGCTGGAGAAACCCTCGTTGTCTCGGGCGCAGCAGGCGCAACCGGCTCGCTCGTCTGTCAACTCGGCAAACTCAAGGGCGCCAAAGTCATCGCGATCGCCTCTGGCCCCAAATGTGACTACCTCGTCAACGAGCTCGGCGTGGACGCGGCGCTCGACTACAAATCCCCCACTTTTGCCCAGGAGTTCAAGGACAAGGTCGGGTACCTCGACGTCTTTTTTGACAACGTTGGTGGTGAGATCTTGGATCTTGCGTTGACGAGGTTGAACAAGGGGGCGAGGATTGCGCTCTGTGGGGCTATTTCGGCTTACAACTCTGCTGGGAAACCGGAGGGGATCAAGAATTACCTTTCTTTGATTTCTCAACGGGCTAAGATCGAGGGATTCATTGTCTTTGACTACAAGGACAAGTTCGCTCAAGGAGAGGCCGATATGGCCAAGTGGATCAAGGAGGGCAAATTGAAACGTAGGTACCAGGTTGAGGAGGGGTTGGAACAGTGCCCGCAACATCTTGGGCTGCTGTTTAGTGGTGGAAATACTGGTAAACTGTGAGTGAATGGCCTTTCTAAGTAACCATGGATGTGATCTGATTCGGGTGGTCTAATAGGCTGGTCAAAATCTCCAAGGAGGGAAGCAAGTACTAAGATCATTGAGCTTGGTACTTGCGACTAAAAATAGCTGATTGTTACATGTATTACGATTTACGCAAACACATCAAAGGAATAAACAACATTCAGACGGAGAGTTGTCAGCCGGCTCACTATAGGAGGCAGAAAAGGGTATAGGACAAGACAAGCTGCGATACAGGATATCTACGGTGTAAAAAGAGACCCATCAAGCGTCTGGTGGAAGCGCTAAAATATTTTAAAAAAATGTGATAAGCATATCTTCTGAATAGCGCCCTGTACTTGCTCAACGTGTCAAGCATAACCAAAGACGGGGTACCAAGACACGCGAGGGAGTTACGAACGCCCGGGGCGATGACGAGGGACTTTCTCCCCCTTATCGCCTTTAAGAGGAGTCAGTGTGAGCGGAATACCCATCACGTCGATCTAAACGGTCCCGATTAAGAGATGAAAACCAGAACGAATACTCTCAAGCTCACCTGCTCCGACCCGGTTGCCCAGTTGAACTCTGAAGGATTTGTCCCAAGTAACTTACGCTTCTTCTTTTTCTTCTCTCCACCCTCCTCGGGAACCTCCGGCTCGTCTTCCAAAGGTCGTTTGGGCTTAGACGCCGGGGCGCTCTCCTTTGGTTTGGGCTTTGGCTTATCCTTCTCCTTGGCCGGGGCCTTGTCCTTTCCAGCCTTGGATTTCGGTGGCGGCGGCTCATCGTCATCAAGATCCTCAATAATCTTCTGTTTCCCTTTAGCACTTCCTTTCGGCTTTGCCGCAGGTTCAGGTTTAGGCTCGGGAGGCGGTGTGGGTTCCGGGACGGGCCGCATCTTGGGCCGAGGTCGTTTCTTGAATTGTGTTGGTACGACTACTTCGTCGTCATCGTCGTCGATCACCTGCACTTCCCGAGGTTTGGCCTTGGGTTTGGGTTGCGAGGCGGGCGCTGGAGGTGGCGTTGGTTCTTTGGGACGCGGCTTTGGCTTTGGCTTTGGCTTATTCAACGCCTGGGAGGGAGGGGGACGAGAAGTGTTGGAGGTTGAGGCTACAGGCTTGGGCTTGGGCTGAGAGGGCGGGGGACGATCGGATAGGACTTCAATGTCATCGTCATCATCGTCGCTATCGCCTGGCAAGACTAGTTCTTCGACGGCCTGGTCCGAGCTCTTCGAGTTGCCTTCAGAGGGTTCTTCAGAGAGCTCCTAAGCGAGAGTAGTTTTAGCGAAATGTCCACGCTGAAACGGGAATGAGTATACCTTTCCTTTTCCCCTGTCGTTCACCTTTGGTAGTGTTGGAGTCGGGGCATCCTTCAGGCTCGCCAGCTTCTTCTCGAGCGCAGCCACACGTGCCTCGGCGGTCTTTGTGGCCTCTTGCGATTCTTTGGCCCGTGCCTGCGCCTCTGCCACCCTGCCCTTCATATCTTTCAACGCCTTCTTCAACTCACTCTCAGCATTTTTCGCTTCCTTCTCTCCTTCCTGTTCCCGCTCCAGCTCCGAAATTCGGTTTTGCAGCGCCTTGCACTCGCTTTCGACCTTGACACGCTTGTCCCGCTCCTTTTCCAGCCCACGGACCTGGCCCTGGAGTTCGGCGATAGTGTCTGTGGTCGACGAGTATTCCGTCTTAAGGGAGGACAAGGCGTTGGTCAATTTCTCGATCTCGGAATCTTGTTTCGCACGAGCTTTCTCGAGGGATTTTTGGGCGGATTTGGACTCTGCAGCTCCAGCTTGGAGCTCCCCAATACGAGACTGCGCGGCGGAGAGCTCTTCTTGTGCACGCTCCAGGTCAGAGGCAAGTTGGATATTGGTGCTCTCCAGGCTGCCTTTGCCGGTCTATATATACTGGTCAATTCAGTTAAAGGCCAAAGAGCGATGACTAACCTCGGCGGATGACCGGATTTTTCGCTCTTTCTCGAGCTGAGATTTGAGATTTGCAACAGCCTCCTTGCGTTCGGTCTTTTCCCGCTCAAGCTCGTGCAAGTACTGCTCCGCCAGATGCTGTGTTTCCTCGAGGTCCAGCTGTGTATCCTTCAACTTTTCCTAGAAATCCAAAACCGTTACTTCCGATCACACCTGTAAAAATCCTTGGATTTTCTTACTCGAAGTCGCACAGACTCTCTCCCGGTTTCCTCCTCATTCGCTTGAAATCTAACCAGCGAATGGTCGCGCACCAAAATACGGACATCCTGTTGAGTCGTTCGACGCTCCAGATCCAACTGCGCAAGGCGCTCATTGACGCTGTCGATTTTGGCTTGCCGATGCATTAGGTTGTGCAACACTTGTATCTACCCCATTTCAATCAAACCGCCAAAATAAATGACGTAACCTCGGGCAACTCACCACATGAGTTGTTTCGCTCCACTCGTTCTTGTCCAACTCGTGCTGAGCGGCTAACTCCTTGATCGTCCGTTCCCTCCGTACAGTCTCTAGCTCAACCTGCTTCTCAGTCTCGGCGAGCCGGGCGCTCAGTTCTTTCCTCTGCCCATCGAGCTCGCCGAGCTGCTTCTGGAGACTGCTAATATGGGCATGGAGCGGGCCGTTTTCGCTCTGTGTGAGGATAGGTCGAGCAGCCGCCACCGGGGTCGGCCGTGCGGGGAGGGGAGTGTGGTTCGGCGCAGATGAAGGCGAAGGCTGGACGGCAGGTTCGGGTCGAGGAGGAACAGTAGGCGCATTCTCGCTTTTTACAGGTGTAAAAGGCGGTTTCGCGAGTGGACGGACTGACGAGGGTCGTGAGGACAAAGCAGGCAGTGGGCGTGAGGCATGTTGGCTCGAGGATTGGGGGGTGGGAGTGACCAAGGTATTCCTGGGGTAAACAATCTGGGGCGGAGTGCGAGCGAGCCCCATGCTCACACAATATAATTAACAACCCAGCTGCGGTGATAGAGAAGCGGATCAATCGAGTTGCAAATACAAGGAGGGTTGTTGGCTGTCACGTGACTATTATTAAATAGGGCTTTTACAGCCCTTCCAGCTTCGATTTAGTCCCAGCGTGCTGTTACAATCCATGCCTGCTCTCCCCACATTTCGGTCGCGAGGAACAAAGGGGCACCAGCAGCAAGCCTGAGCACTACCAATATCGGTTATCAATTGAATGTAAAGTATTTTCAGTTGTGCAATGGTTCAGCGTATCGTGTAACAATTAAGTACAAACAATTACCCCTAAACCCAGGCAGCAAGTCGCTCCAGCCCGACGAACAATCCTGGTTTAGTGCCCGTTCATGTATAAAGAGATCAAGAAGAATCAGCCACGCCAGGAGACTTTATCTCCTCGATACCCTCTTCGACTTCCTTCCCCTTCCCCTTTTCGTCCTTGGACGGGCGGTTATACATGCCTGAAAATCGTTAAGTGGTTGGATGGCACAAACGAGACCGAAATTTACCTTTGAATTTGGACAAGCCCTTCTTCTCGACCGCTGCCTGGCTCGCTTTGATGTCCGCAAGATCTTTCTTCATTGCTTCGTCGTTGGGGTCGTTCTTCAGGAGTTCATCGATGATCGCAATGGCTTTCTCGGTGTATCCTTGACCTGCCAAGGCTTTGGCCTATGGGCAATTTCATTAAAAAAATGGTGTACAATAGCATTTATGCAAGACCTGCCTTTCGGTACTTCGCCTTGGTATTGTTTTCGTTCTGCGAATAAGCGTCAGAGCCACAACTCATCCCCGGGAAAATTAAATTACCTACCTTTTTCAATGCCTTGTCCGCCAATTCGATGACACGCTTGTAGTTCCCTCCCTTCAGGTGACACGCTGCAAGCACGACAGTTAGGTCCGGACACCCAACAAGTCATACGTTCGAACACACCGGCCATGTTTGTCTAAACCAATCGGTTACGTTGAACAACGTATCGCGAAGAGAAATTAGGACGACTTACCCAGATCTTCTCCAATAGTTCATCCACCTATGGTACGCGGGTTATAGTTAGGCATAAACACGTAGAAAGAACCAAACCTCGGTCTTGGGTTGGGGCGCCCCCGGTTTGGGCGGCTCCGGGTCTGCCCCGCCAGTTAATGCCCTAAAATCATCGTTAATCCCGTAGCCACGAAATAAACGGGAACCCTACGGTAAAAACGACTTGTCTAGTCCATTCAAGTACAGTCCAGCCTTTGCCCGACGTTAATAACGCGCTGAATATTCAAACGGAAAGGCAATACCTCGTGATAAGACCTCAAAGCTACTCGGATATCAATGGTGGCGCGACACGATGAATGAAAGAATACCCACCGCCCTTGAAATCTCCCTTGCGGAACGAATCATCTCCAGCTGCTTTCTTTTCGCGTCCAATCTGCAGCTTTTGTGCAACGTCCATGTCGTCGTATGTGGTAGCTGGGGGTGAGTTGTGCAGCAATGGTCGAGCGCTGGACGTCAACGGCGAGGCGATGCACTAAAAACCCGATTTGGCAGTATTGATTACGAAAAGAAGTTTAGTTTGGCACTCGGCGCTCCTCTGGAGGCTGTGACGTCACGGGGGGTGGGAAATCGAGAGCGTCAGAAATGCTCCAATTTGACGTGGCTCCAACTGATCATTAGCCCCCACCTTGCGCAATGGCCACTCTGCATTCACCCCCGCCTAGACCGCCTTCCTGTAAGTCCTCGCTGTTTGTGGGATGATTCGCTGCTCATTATGTCTTGTCTGAACATCTATCTACCTATCGACTTAAATCGGGTCCAACCACTCAATCCCTCATTTTCAGCCCTCGCAGAATCCGCGTATTATTCTATCGATTCCTCCACCCATCTCCCCAGCGGTGTTCCTACGCCGACGCAGAGCCCCTATCTGAGGCCAAGCGACGTCTCCCAGCATACTGTCGAGCCTGAGCACACGATCACACCAATTGACATGGCTGAAACGACCACGATCACCGCGCCAGTCACCGCGACAAGCGAACCACCTGCCACCTCCGCCGCCCCGCCTCTGCCTCCCCGGTCGCCTGTCGCCACCGCTCGTACGAGTGGCAGCACCGAAGCGCCAAGAGCCGGGCCGTCCAAGCCCGCTCCAGTTGGCGACGACATTGAAGACCCTACTCCTGCACCTGGCTACAGCGCGGGCAGCAGGCCACCGGCTTTGGACCTGAAGAAGGGGGGCTCTGACGCGGAAAACAGTTCCGACAGCGGTGTAATTGTATCGTCCCCCTCCTCTATCAAGAGTCCAGTTGGTACTATCAAGAGGCCGGCAGGTGCATTTGGGTTAGGGCCGGGTACGAGCGGACCGGCGCCGCCAAAGGAAGAGAACGCCGAACTCCATACTCGCGCGGCAACTGCCGAGAGCGCGTTGAGCGCATCGGCCGTGCAGAAGATTACTGCTGCTGAACGTGAGTACTCGTTTCTCACCTGGAGGGATTATGTTCAACGCCAGGCCTAAACCAGTCAAGGATGCCAAGCGGATTTCGAAAATCTTGAAGAACGAGCAAAAATCTGAGGACAGGTCGATGAAGACACATATAAGGGAGCTCGACAAGCTTTCCACTGTTCAACGTCAGGCCTCCAAAGATGAGGCCGCGGCGATCGCTGCTCATCGAAAGGCGGTCAAGGTAGAGCACAAGCTAAACATGAAATATCTTGCTGCCAAGGCAGCCTGGGATAAGTAAGCAGTCGTGACTCGGAATGGTCATTTTCTAACCTGTCTGTCGTTTTCAGAGCGGTTGCTGATCTTGAGAGCAAGAAAGATATGCTGGATAGTACCAAAGAGCATGCGCGCATTCAGACAGAACTCCTCCAGATGAAAACCAAGGAGGTTGACCAGCTCAGGACCCAGAAGGCGACCGACGACGTGAGTGCCTGGTCAGAGTTGCAAATAAATCCATTGACGTAAAATCTGTACAGCGCGAACGTCAGGCTAAGCTTCTTGCTTTGAAGAACCCATCCGGACGCGCGGCGGCCGCATAGGTCATGTGGACGGTGATCACGACGCGAATGATGCCCAGGTTTAACTCATTTTTTTGGAGATCTTTTTTCATTCTAGTCATTTAAAGTGTTGTATGTACGTGGCACCCATGTTACCAGGGTGTAATTTCATAGTTATTCCATGCCAGCTATACAAAAAGGAGTGGAAAGGTGTTGCCTCGGCATGAAACTCCGCAGCACCGTAGAAAGCGGGCCCAGAGCGATTAAGGAGGTTCGTCGATCTTGACATCCTACGACGCCCAAAGGCGAGTCGGCTGTCGTGCGTAAATCGAGCATACGCACACCAACGAGGAGGTCGCTTAGCTATCTAAGAATTTCAAAACCAAAACTTCCGCGCTTATAAGGCTAGCATCTCACGTGATTCAGGGATTTATTACCATAAAACAGGGGTCGCGGAACTTCGCACCAACACAGGGCTAGAGCCAACTCAAAAGGTACAAGAACAGGTCACGGGGAACAATATGGGTATACTCGACACCGTGCAGAGGTGGATCATGCTTGTAACGACGGACGCGTCGTTGCCTAATATGAGGCTTGGAGGCCCGCAAGTTGATGAGGGGCAGAACGCGCTTATGGTACGAGCTCCTTTTCATGTTGTGCTCAAGTGGCTGGACAGCTTTTTCTTCTGTATAGATCCAATTTTTCGAGTGGGATTCCAAGGCGGAAGGCACAAGCTGGTGGAAGCATTTCGAGAACGAGGTGCCGAGGTTGAAGGAGCTTGGCGTTACTCAGGTTTGGCTGCCTCGTACGTAATCCGTTTTGAGCTCCGTTCCTCTCAATATACACACTGATTTACCATACCTCACATTTTCCAGCTCCTCATAAAGCCATGCGTCCCAAAGGGCAAGGCTATGACGCGTACGATTTATGGGACTTGGGAGAGTTTAACCAAAAAGGAACTGTAGCCACCCGATGGGGGACCAAGGAGGAACTCGTCCAGGCAATTCGCACCGCGAAAGAGCACGGAATTGACGTATTGATTGATGCAGTGTTGAATGTAAGCTTATGATTCCACATTGACGTTTTCATACTAATCAGTTGCCACCCTATACCAAAGCACAAATTAGGCGCAGACAGGACGGAAACATTCAGGGCTGTACAAGTCGATGAGAATGACAGGAGAGTAAACATGGGAGCGCCAAAGGAGATCGAGGTATGTGATTTAGCTACTGAGTAATTGGTAGGGCTCGCCAAATTTGGTTTCAACAGGGGTGGACGGCATTCGATTTTGCGGGTCGAGGCGACAAGGTTAGTTATTAAATCCTTTTTTTTCACGTTCGTATACTTATTCATGTGACAGTATAGCAGCCTGAAATGGTCGCACCAGCATTTCACAGGTAACACGTCTCGACAGAGGGCTGGGATCGCGTGGGGCTGACACATCTGTTTAGGTGTCGAATGGGATAACCGTACCAAGACTAAAGGCATTTACAAGATTGCGGAGCCTGGTCGAAAAGGCTGGTCAAAACATGTAGATCAAGAGCTTGGGAACTATGATTTCCTCGTAAGTCCTATGTACGCGTTCAATGATAGTTAAATAACACACCATACCCCGTGGTACAGCTGGGCTCCGATGTGAGTTTACAACCCACTCAGTCGCTACTTGAGGTATTGAGAATATTTCTAGATAGACTTCAGTCACCCAGACGTTCGGAACGACATGCTGTCTTGGGGATCATGGGTCCTGAAGGTTTGGTGTAGTTGGATCAGGATGTGCGCAGCCAGCTAACACATTATCCATAGGAAACTGGAGCATCCGGATACCGGCTAGACGCTTGCAAACATATAGACCGAAAATTCCTCCGCGAATGGGTGCGTCATTCACAAGCTTCCGCCTGGTAAAGCTGACGTTAACCCCCAGCTCACCAACTCTCGTAAATCCCACGGCAACCGGCTCTTTGCGGTCGGCGAGGTCTGGAACAGCGATGTCCCAACGATCCTTCGATATATGCGCGCATTCCCCGGAGAGATGTGCTACTTTGACGTCCCGTTGCATGCCAACCTGTTCCGAGCGAGCACAGAGGGCTCCGCATTTGATCTCCGGACGATCTTGAAGGGCTCCTTGGTTCAGGTTCGCCCGAGAGATGCATGCACCTTTGTGGATAATCATGATACGCGGCCCGAGGGGTCTTTAGTTTCATGGGTGAGGTTTACGCTTGATGTGAAGTTCCAGAGAACGCCCGCTGAGTTGGATATGTTTATTGTACAGATTGAGGACCACATGAAACTGATTGCTTATGCGTTGATCTTGCTGAGGCCTGATGGGCATCCGTGAGTACATTTGCCACTGACTGAATGCCGTACCTGAGTCTGACTCCTATTTTGGCGGTTGATACTACTATATAGATGCGTGTATCACGGAGATATCTTCCCCTCCCCTGAGTCGCCCATTGGACGTGATCTACCGAAAAAGATAGAAGCTTTGTGCACTGCTCGCAAACTTTATGCCTACGGTGCCTTAAAAGACTATTTTGTCGAAAAGAACTTGATTGGTTTTGTGCGTCTCGGCGATGAGAAACACCCAGGCGGATGTGCGGTGGTCATGTGTAATTTGCCGGAAAGGTCCGTCGTAGTGACAAAAACGTCCTCCGGTCACCATACTAACGCTCAGGTCATACAGCGAGCGACCCAAAGATGTAGGCATCACCATGAACGTCGGAGCCGTGAGTTTCCCCATCGCTTGTACTTTTAAGCCGACCTCATCATCTGTGAACTAGGCCAACCAAGGTTCTTGGAAGAATTTGCTCGATTCTTCCGCCTTGGTTTCAGTTGGCTCAAATGGAGACGGCCGGTTCACTTGTTCTGGACAGGTCTCCGTATGGGTCAAGTCTGCTTAAATACTCGTTTTGATATTTCCAAGCTTGAACTACGTATTGATACACATGCGATAACCATAATACCATATCAATCCAACGAGCTACAAGTACATCCCCGACAGTAACCCAGAGCAGAGACGAGAACAAGCGAGGAACCTAATATCGGTAATTGCTGTGATCTGCATGCACCGAGTGCTCAGTTGGTCGGCGCATCTTCCGGCCTCGAGTAGCGCGCCTGCTGAGAGGATCACGGTATTCACGGTTGCGGTCGACCTGGTGCAGCTCGTAGACTTTATCGTCCTCGCGATCGATGTACACCGAAAAGTAGTCGTAATGTTCGTAGTCTCGCGTTCGGATTTGCGTGTGCCGGGCTGCGTCATAGCCGGCTAAATGACAGTTTCAGTCATATTGTCCGACCAGTGAAGCAGGCCAAAACACAGTACCTTGTTGAAGCGCATCTGCATGGTCCTGTCCATCAAACAAGGCCGCAGTCTGTTCCAAGGATCGACCTTTGGTCTCGATTATGTACCGGAAGATGAAGAGGAACTCGAATAATAACCATCCGCAGTATACCAAGGCATACCTAGTTATTTTAACGTGAGCAAAGATAAGAGCAAAGAGGTGGCTTGATCACATACTTCCACCCGATTGCGTTCAGTGCAACCGGATTTACGTATTCTAGTAGGTTAAGTTGTTAGCCCAAAATGCCCCATTTGGAGCCCAGAGGTCTGATTGACTTACGGTTGGCGATCAAAGCCTGTGATAATACACGATGAGCACGAATCACTCCTGGGGAGGAACGACAACTGAAAGTTACTCACAACGCAAACGGAAAAGTTCATCACGGCGAAGCCTTTGGCGCGAATATTGAACGGAAGAATCTAGGCACGTTTTGAGTGCATGAAACGGTTTTGTCAACCCGAAAATACCAACCTCAATGGTATATGCGACAAGGAGAGGCGAGTACTAAAAACCACATCTTTCATTTAACCCTGAATAGTTGAGAAATGCGAAGACGTACGGCAATGTCATAGAAGCTGAAGAAGATGAAAATGAGTGCAATATTGGCTACAAAGGGACACCATGTTAGCCGACGGCGAGCAAACTTCGAGTAAGTCTTACCATTCGCGGCCGCAGTGTTTCCAAGGAGTTGGTATAAGGCTGCTGTGACGGTCCAGACAGCGAAGGCTGCACGAAAACAACGTTCTCAGTTCCGAGGCCGACATGTTCGGGATCTTCAAACGTACCACAAAACATCCCTGCGTTGGATATAACCTAGAGGCACATTCTTCAGTTCTCCAGCTCGGGCATTGTCCCACCCCTCCACTCACAAAGAGAGTTCTGCGGCCAAGTCGGTCGACGAACATAGCCCCCGAGAGCGCCATGATCAAGTTCCAAATCTGGGGGACAGAAGTAAGCCTGAAGTGTAGATCGCTTACTTATCCAATATACCTGAAGGAGACCGTTGATGAGGGTTTTCATTGCAGGGCTCGTGATTCCGAGTGTCTGAAACTTATCGTCAGCAACGTAACCGACTTGTGCTCCCACAGTACTACGCACCCCGAAGATCTCGTTCAAGTAGTACGAGAACAGCCCATTCCCGCTCCACTGCGAAAAGAACCCAAGAGCAATGATGATACGCATACGCTTGAGGTTCCCCGTGGATTTAAACAGCGACAGGTACGAGATCTCTCCAGCAATCTCCTTCTCAAGGGCCAATGCTTCGCGGATTTCTTGATACTCTAAAACGACGAGAGGATCAGAAGTGTTCCCGTTTGCGTGATATTTTCCAAGTATGTTGATAGCCTCGGCATCACGATTTTGAGACAGTAGCCCTATGGATCTGTTCAGCATGGTTGATGAAGCACTGGTACTATAAAAATACCACTCACAGCGAGGCGACTCGGGCACAAACCAGAGGAGACAGAGCTGGATTAAAGACGGAACACCTTGCAGTAGAGATGGGATTCTGTGAAGTATAACAGTTAAAACGATACACTCAACGGAGCAAATTCGGGCGACACACCTCCATGACCAAGTGGTTCCCTCCATCCGGAAAGTCCCGAAGCAGACCCAAGCAGCTTCATGAGTGGGTTAGCACCACATCTCGGAGAATGATAGGAGGTGTAACGTACCGATAATACTGCCAATATACCTGGGGGCGATAGGTACAGTGAGGAACATCTCGATTTCTACGGCTAGTATAGCTTACCAAGAGGAATTGTACCTACCGGGGGTCAGATACATCCATCACGGCGAAAAATGTGAGGTACTTACATAGCGGTAATACGGCCACGATGTGTAGGATACGCGAGCTCCGTAATCAGTAGCGGCGCAGCGTTTGTAGCGAAGCATAGCCCGAAACCGACTACATGCGGCGTTAGACCTATATTATATATTTGGAAAGCACTGGACAACTTACTCATACCACGGGACCCCACAAAGTGCCAGATATTTGTAGATGCCGTCTGAAGTGCAACACCTCCAAGCATGATGAGAGCACCAAGTATCAGCGCTCTCTTGCGTCCAAATTTATCGCTCACAAAAGGTGCAAAAGGGAGAGCGAGCAATACACCAAGGTTTTGGACAGCATTGACCACGCCTGGGAAGGGCATGTATAAGTGTCAAGTAAAAGATACTAAGAAAAAGCCTGTATACCCAATGTCGAACCAGTCGGGTTACCAAAATAGTATTGCCCTAGAGGATGAAATAAGCACTTGGTGAGAAGTTTAATAGGGCGTAACTCACATTCTGGCACAATTTGGAGCCCATTCATCATCTGATGGAATGAATTAAGCGTATTCGTGCCGACAACTTGTGTGACCTACTGAACTGTCGAATCCATTGGTCGAGGAGGTGATCAGAGCAAGCAACAAGCAGAGATTGAGAAACAATATTCCTGTTGTAATCAATGTCAGGACCAGCAAAGAAGTACATGACTACTCGATGCTCACCTCGGTTCCTCCACCACGGCCCATCGTCAACCAGGTCATAAAACGACATGTTGATTCTGTGGACTAGGTGTACAGTGAGACCGGTCTGCCAGAAATTCGCGGCAGGATATCCGCCAGAGCGAAGGAAAGGAGGGGGATGGGAGAGAGAAGACTGCTACGTTGCGCGGGGCTCCAGTGCCCAAACTTTTATCGTCGTAAGCGAGGATGCGAAGCACAGCGAAGCTGCCCCACCCGGATTTAAAGGTGCAAGGCGTTTATCGAGGCAAATCTACGGTAAACTTTCCCCAGCATAGAGCGGGTGCCCCGGGCATTTCTCGTTCCTCGGGGAGCCTGACCCCACGCGCCCATGCACCTGATCGGCCCTTGGATCAGGTGCGATGCGATAGTCGCGAAGAAGAGTGATCCACTCGACACTTCCGCAGGAATAGTGGCAAAGTAGGTTCACATATTGGTCACTTGATCGGCTAGTTGCGATTCCGCAAGCCCGCCACATGGATAAAACCCGGAGTAACAGACCATTTAAAGTCAAGCACAGGTTCCGCCGTGTGAGAGTCGTGAATGTCCGGTATTATCCCGCGCAAGGATGGCATGAGATCTGCAAATCAGGGTAAGTATATGGTATAGTTGATGGTTGATGGTTTAAGCTGAGCGATCCAGGTCAGACATGACGTTCCGGTCAATTCAGAGGCACCGGCACGATTTGAGTACCAGGCTAGGGGCTATTTCAGACGTAATTGAGTCTCTGGATGCGATTTCATTCGTGTTGCTTTCTCGTAGAAGTATGTGGAATAGCTCGTCCAGGCAACGCCGGAAGGGACAGATGGTGACAGCCGTTTGCAAAGGACAAATAATCAGGACAGTTGATCGAGAAAGTCACGTGGCTGCCGGAGTAATTACGTAACTGACTTGGCGCGCTACTGGACCACAACTAGTACCCCCATTTGGACGCACTGTCCGAGCTGGAAAGCCTCAAAAAGCAGCGGAGAGGATGAAAGACTTTCAGTACACAAACCTTTTCATCTCACTATGCCTCACCTCCCCATCCAGATCCCTCCCGCCCCAGCACCGTCGCCACTGGGAGTTTTGAAGCTCCGTGGTACAGATATCGTTGGTTCCGATGGCAAACCTATCTTGCTGCGTGGCGCTGGAATTGGCGGTCATCTGAACATGGAGAACTGTGAGTCTATAACATTATCGCTTCCCCTACACGGACTGATTTTGGTTGTTTCCATCAGTTGTAAGTGTACACCATTTTGGAGCTGTAGCCCAGCTCATTCAGCACTCACCTAGATTACGGGATATCCTGGCCACGAATACGGAATGCGTCGTGCTCTGAAAAATGCAAGTGATCAACCGTATTTCCTGCCCTTTGGTTAACTGACCCACCTGTTTCATAGGTTCTCGGCGAGGAGAAGTATGACTTCTTCTTTGACAAGTTTCTCGAGTATTTCTTCACCGAAAAGGATGCCGAGTTTTTCGCCTCACTTGGACTCAACTGCATTCGGTAAGCAGTGGCACGACTGTTATCTGTATCCAGCTCACTCGTTCCTTCCAGCGTTCCGTTTAACTATCGTCACTTTGAGGACGACATGAATCCAGGTGTCTACAATGAGCGAGGCTTCCAGTGGTTAGATCGGATCATTAACATCGTAAGCACGCTATTGATATTCTCTTGTTGATATCAGACTGACGGAACTTTAGCTTGGTTCGCACGGGATCTATACGATTTTGGACCTACATGCCGCGCCAGGTGGTCAAAACATTGACTGGCACTGCGATACCGGTGTACACCGTGCCTTGTTCTGGGAGCATATCGAGTTCCAGAACCGCGCGATCGCACTCTGGGAGGAGTTGGCGAGGCGCTACAAGGGAAACACCTGGGTATGTTCAGGTCTGAGTCAATACGTCACGGTGACTGAACTTGTTCACAGGTGGCCGGGTATAACCCCTTGAACGAACCAACTGACGAGGAACACTACCGGGTCCTGGCTTGGTATGAGCGAGCTGAGAAGGCTATTCATGCGGTTGATCCGGACCATATCCTATTCTGGGACGGCAACACCTGGGTAGGTATCCTCGTCTTTTACCGCCTTGACGCACACGCGACTAAACAGTCTACAACTTAGGCCGCCGATTTTTCCCGGTAGGTATTGGGTCGTAGGGCTTCTGGCTGTAACTAACTTGCTACACAGCTTCAAGGATGCTCTCCCTGGGTCTTGCTATGCGATCCACGACTACTCCAACTACGGATTCCCAGATGGCGAGCCTTACAAGGTTGGTTCACCCGAACTCTCCCGCGATTTTGTACCTGATCAATGAAATGCCAGGGAACTCCCGAGCAAAAGGCCAAGCTAGAGCGAGGATTCAGGAGGAAGATCGAGTTCCACGAGCGCGTCGGATGCCATATCTGGAACGGAGAATTGTGAGCGGAATATATGCTTTTTTGTTGCTTGCTCTATCTCACCATTTGCACCACAGCGGCCCCGTTTATGCTTCCCCCGCTGATGGGCCAGATTGGGAGAAAATCAACGAGGACCGGTACCGGTTGCTTAACGATCAGCTAGCGTTGTACGATATAGCCAAAGTTTCGTGGTCGATCTGGCTGTACAAGGTGAGAACTTTATGTATTCAATCTCTTCGCGTCTAAAAGGTTTGGTACCTCGAAGGATATCGGATTCCAAGGAATGGTTTATGCCGGTCCGGACACAGCATACATCCAGCGCTTGAAGCCATTCCTGGAAAAGAAGAAACGACTTGCTGCAGACGAATGGGGTGCGGACACCAAGGTTGTCAAGCACATCTTTGATCCGTTGCAGGAGTGGCTCGTTCAGGAGGCGCCTGGTATCAAGAAGCGCTACCCTCCGATGTGGACCGTCACCCATCACGGTGCGTATCCTAGTCCTTACCCCATTTGAGCGATTCTAACCTCCTGGGTAGTTGGACGCGTCCTGAGGAACATTCTGCTTAGTGAGGAGCTCTACCCCGAGTACGCGGAGTACTTCCGCGATCTGTCCTTTGAACAGCTCGACGAACTCGCTGCTAGTTTCAAGTTTGAGAACTGCAAGCAGCGGGAGGGCCTTAACCAGGTTCTGCGGGACCATGCCAAGTTGCATTAAAGACGAAAAACATTTTTTATTGAAGTTTAGTAGTTAAACATAGCTTTTGTTTGAAAATACAATGCCTCCGTGAAGCCGATCACGATGATTTAGCACCATATTTTTCGTCTGTCCGTAAAGCCGATCGCGAAGCATCAAATACTGATCGTGTATCGATCCACACTAAATATGCCGGCAGATTTGTCTCGGGGCAGTGACCATCCGGGGCAAGTCAGGTGGAGGCATGACGCATATAAGCACTCCTCGTCTGCGTTGAGCCTTCCTCAACCGTCGACGATGTCACACGGAGATATCAAAGTGCCATCTGCTCCTGCTCCATCGCCTCTAGGCGTGTTGAAAATTCAAGGATCAAAGATCGTTGGTGCAGATGGCAAGCCTGTGCTGCTGCGAGGAGCGGGGCTAGGCGGCCACCTTAACATGGAGAATTGTGAGTACCTTGTTACACAGGTGTCACATGAACTGACTGTCTACAGTCGTACGTCATCTCGGTCGTCGCATCATATCATCACACCTACTCATCGATAGTGATCACCAGATTACTGGCTACCCGGGACACGAAAACGACATGCGAAAGGCAGTCAAAAAGGTTTTAGGGCAGGAGAAATACGATTTTTTCTTCGACAAATTTTTGGAGTATTTCTTTACGGAGAAGGATGCCGAATTCTTTGCGTCCCTCGGACTCAACTGTATTCGGTGGGTGTAGTCACACTCCTGGTAGCGCGTGGTGCGATTAAACCTGAAATTATCTAGGATTCCGTTCAACTATCGTCATTTTGAAGACGACATGAATCCAGGGGTATACAACGAGCGGGGATTCCAATGGCTGGATCGTATCATCAACATAGTAAGCAGCTGTTATCGCCTGAACACATACATTTATTCGCCATCTACGTCCCACAGTGTGGACACTATAGCATATACACTATTCTTGATTTGCACGCTGCACCAGGAGGTATGATTACGGCTCACCATGTCGAGTGATAATGGCTGAGAAGTTACACCCATAAGGACAAAATGTTGACTGGCATTGCGGCAAGTCAAGTTCGATTGGCGTGGGCGAGGCTCTGAGACTTGGTTTCGACAGACACCGGCATCCACCGCGCCCTTTTTTGGGAACATGTCGAGTTCCAGAATCGCGCGATCGCCCTTTGGGAGAAATTAGCTGAACGATACAAAGGAAACACCTGGGTTAATCCTTGCCTGCGTTTTGCGGCATATGTTGTTGATTTATGGGATTACAGGTAGCCGGTTATAATCCCTTGAACGAGCCCACCGACGAGGAGCATACTCGGGTGTTGGATTGGTATGCGCGCGCGGAAAAGGCAATTCATGCCGTAGACCCCGATCATATTGTAAGCGGATTTATGCCTGTCGTTAGATGATAATTTGACTAGACTCATAGTTGTTTTGGGACGGAAATACCTTTGCTGTAAGTGTGTATCTAGCCAAGAGTCCAGTTAAAACTAACGGCTCGCTGGGACTAAAGGCAGATTTTTCTCAGTAAGTTTATAATACAAACCTTCAATACAAGCCACTAACACTGAGGGCCAGCTTCGGAGAGCCTTTACCTGGGTCAGTGTACTCAGTAGGTCTATAACAAAAAATTATATTCTCAGTTAACCGCCTATGGCAGATCCATGATTACTCGACGTACGGGTTCCCTCAAGTTAGCGAACCATACGAGGTGCGTTGGCTGCGCATTAGTCCGTCAGTAATGCAAATATCTGACGTTCATTATAGGGTACACCAGAGCAGAAGGCAAAACTCGAGAGCTCGTTCAAACGCAAGATTGGGTATCATGAAAAGATAGGAGGACATATTTGGAATGGTGAATTGTAAGGAATCAATTCTAATTACATCTGGAATTTATCTAATTGTTCTAATGGATGTAGTGGGCCAGTATATGCGTCTCCTAATGATGGTCCTGATTGGGAAAAAACCAACGAGCGGCGTTATCACGTACTGAAAGACCAACTCGAGCTCTATGATCTTCATAACATATCATGGTCTATTTGGCTCTACAAGGTAATTGGTTGAATACCTAGAACGTCATGAACGATGTTAACTGACGTTCCACAAGGATATTGGCTTCCAGGGCATGGTACATACGTCTCCTCAAAGCCCGTATATCAGCCGCCTTGCACCATTTTTAGCCAAGAAGAAACGCCTAGCGGTTGACTCATGGGGCGCGGACACTTCCACAGTCCAGCCTGTATTCAACCCCATCGAAGAGTGGCTCTCGAAGGAAGCGCCGCATATTGCGCAAAGGTACCCTCCCACCTGGCGTGTGAATAAGCACGGTGAGCTGTGATTCAATGACACACTAGGGTGCAGGCTTAAGACTTTTGGACAGTCGGACGCCTTCTTCGTAACATCTTGATTTCGGAGGAACTGACGCCCGAGTACGCATCCTATTTCGAAGGTCTCTCCCTGCAGGAGCTGGATGATATGGCTGCCAGCTTTAAGTTTGAGAATTGCGTACAGCGGGAGGGGCTGAACAAAGTGTTGCGGGATCACGCGCATCTGTAAAGCACAAACAACTGTGGTGAATGAATGGGATGAAGATGTGTATTACTGAAGTAAATCGTTTCTCTAGGCCAGATCCGGTTCTGCGCGAGACACGGGTTATCTGGTGTGAAATCTTAGGTTCGAGGTTGGTTGGAAGCTTCCCATACGGGCAAAAAGATGTTACCCAGTGTCACAGATGTCTACCATGGTAGCTACTTAAATACTGCTGAGTTCCTCAGTAGTGCATAAAATCAAGTTCTAAGTCAAAGCCTGACGTCTTCCGGCATCTTGCGAATTGCTTGGCGGACCCCAAGATCTCCGAGCACATCTTCGGCTGCACCAAGCGCTTGAGTAAGGTGTAGTCAGTTTGTCAAGAATAGCACTTACCTCCTCCCAAAAGGCTGTCGAAAGCGATCGTTCGGTAAGCCTAGGAGCGGTGATGTTCCGTTAGAACAAAGCGAAAAGGGAGCATAAGTCACTCACATGCTCGATAAACCTTCCCATCCCGCTTTGTGTCAGCCCTCTTCCACCAAACAACTGCACAGCGTCAGCTGCCGTTTTCTGCGCTGTTTGGGTACAGTGCATCTTGAGGAATGCCATTTGCCTATGATAATACACTGGTCTGAAAAATGAATATGAGATAATTTGCATGCTTACCCCGCGAGCTTGTCCGCTTGGACTCGATACGGCATACAACACATCTGATGTGTTACGTTTTCAAGCCAGTTCTGTACGCTTTCCGTACGGGCAATCATTGTAGCAAGTCTATATGTTTTGGTTATGACTGCAAAGATTACAAGTGTAATCGAAAGTAGCTTACTTGTGTCTAACCACCGCCTGATCTACGAGCCGCTTTCCAAATGCCTTTCGTTGACATGTCCACCTACGTCAAACACGTGGGATGTTTAGTTGACTTAGTTCGTTACCCCTCCAATACACGTACTTTAGACATTCTTCCACAATGAGCCTTTGCGCGCGTGCGCTACTACAGCACATAACCCATCGCTCGTGGTTGAAATTGCTCAACAAGACATAGAGCCCCGCGTCTTCTTGGCCAAGCGTGTTCTCGATTGGAACACGTACGTTATCGAACGTAACATAGGCGGTACCAGCCGAGGGGGAATATGAAGTTTTGATGGGTTTTGTAGAGACACCTGCCGTGCGAGGAATAAGGATTACCGTGAAGCCGCCCTGGTAAGGAGTTTGAGCGTTAGTATGGGACAGACCACGAACAAGAGAAGGGAAAACATACATCGGTTCGCGTTCCCGTGACAAAGTAGTCGGCGAACGTTCCATTGGTAATCCACCTGGCACGAACGACCATACAGCGGTTCAAGGGAAGCGCATAATATAACGTACTTTTTGGTCCCATTGATAATCCACTCCTTCCCATCCTGGCTCTTCACAGCGGTTGTTCTAAGTCCACCGACATCACTTCCTGCAAAAGGCTCGCTGACGGCCAAGCATATAGTCTTTTTCGCAGCCAGTATTTCCGGGACAATGCGTTCTCGCAACGCATCTGAGCCAAAGTTAAGCACTGGTGGAAGCCCAATGACAAGACCGGACAGAAGGGCGTCTCCGTAGCCTCGCGTCCCAACTCGAACAAGTTCTTGGGTGATGACGAGCTATGATTTCTGTTTTAAAAAATCTCCGATAAGAAGAAATTAGGACGCTCACTTCATGAAAGTAGTTGAACTAAGGACATGGGTGTCAATGTGTAGGGTTAATATTAGGCTAGTGGTGTGCTAGCGACGGGAGGACTTGCCTCCTCTGGTCTGACAACCCCACCCATCAACGTTAGGCCTTTGAGATGTTTCCCGGGACCAAGCCTCATTGCATGTACATTTAAACGGCTGCATCAAAGCAGGCTCGTTAGCAAACGCCCATAGTAACGGACGCCGTACCCACCCCATTTCGTCCAGTACCACTTGGCTCACATATTTCCCATCGGCCTCTTTAAGCTGTCCGTCTGGATATAATACTTCGTCTACGAGTATACGCATGCGCTTTTGAAGCGCTCTATGGGTCTATGGGACGATCAACATTTCGAATGCGATGGTGGAACGTGGAACCAACCTCGTTATAGTAAGGACTTGTGAAATTGGGCGACAGCCAAGTAGGCTCGCCATAAGGAACCTTGCTCAGCCTATCGTCGACCGAAACATGTTCCGTTTGCGACTTTCCAGCTAGGCTTCCTATTCGAAGTCTTGCATACTGAGGTTTCTCAAGAACCTCGGCTCGATGAACGGCGAAGAATGCCTCGGTTGCGTCCTGTCCGGCTAGATAAAGGAAGTGTTCAAACCAACGCTCATGATTTATTCGGGAAGGTGCCGACCGATTGTTCTGTCGAGAAGGACTGCCTTTCCGCCTGGGTGAAGGCTGGCGAACCGGGACAGATCATACACGTCAGAGTCGATGACTATCCACTATGAATCACATCAACCATGAGGTCTGACAGTGCGTTTGAATGCGTATCACGTACTAAGTTCTCCTGAGAGTTATGCTGTGGTACAGTAAAGTATGGCGTTAGTTTATATATTATCCGATTCTGGTTTATGTGTGGGAATTGTTGATACAAACTTGCCTGGAGAGCAATATCCAAGGCAAATTAACGTCAAAAAACCCCCGATGGGCAGTATTAAATCAGGTTTTAGAATGTAACTCTGTCAAGCATACCTTAGCTACTTCTTCGGCTGTAAAGAGTTTTTCGGCCCCCATGGAATAGGCTGTCGAACGTTGGTCTGAGACCGCTGACTAACCAACCCCTACTATCACGTGCCTCCGTGATCATCGCGCCAACCTTTCTTTCCCTGCTATAAAATTTTTTCTGCACATTCTGACTGAAACTCACCGGTGAACCAAGAAAATAACTTATTCCAAAGTACCCCACTTTTTGTGCTTAAGATGTGCATATAGCCAACCGACTGGCTTGGCTGGGATTCTCGCGCCGGAGCCATTTCCGGGCTAATTATTTGGCGCGAGACTCGGTCCAACACTCAGACTCTCATTTATTCACCATATACCGGTAATCTGTTGGCCGGTCCTGGTGTTTGGCCTCGGTTGCTCCCTCTCTCAGTCTCCCGCTTTTGGTAACCCGGCATTCCCTAAACGGTTCCAACATTCGATCGACTCTGGCAAGCCAGGATATATAACCCCACCTTCTGCCCAGTCCGCAGGCTGAGAAGCATCGCCTCTCATCCCCTCTCACAGTTTTAAGCACCTCACCGAGTTTCAAACTTTAAAAATCTTAATATGCATGCACTCTTCAAGCTCGCGCTTTTCGCCATCTTGGCACTTTGCCTCTTTGGCTCAGTCTCTGCCGCTCCGATTGGTATGGCTGGCGCCAACGAGCTTACTCCTCGTAGCGGCAACGGTAGGCGCAATGGCTGGGTAAGTACACAGCCCGTCTAGCTAATTGAGTGTTAAGCTCACGCGCATTTGCCTTGCAGGCAACCTACTGTCTGCATCATGTCCCTCACTCGGCTGGATCGCGTTTGCTGACTCTACCCGTCTCACAGACAACGTCGAAGCAGGCAGAGGCGCTTGCGGCTGGAACAACAACAACTCCGAACACGTCGTCGCCATTGGCGGCGTCACCAAGTCCACCTGCGGCAAGACCGCCACAGTCACGTACAAACACAAGACCGTCAGAGTCAAGGTCGTCGACGAGTGCCCGGTGTGTGGACCCAACAACATCGACTTGTCTCCATCTGCGTTCGAGCAGCTCGCGCCTAAGAGTAAGTGTCTCGCCGGTGGTATGAGTATGGGGTGGCTAACGATGTGGCTGGGCAGGCGAAGGAAAGCTGAACGGGGTCGTGTGGAACTACGACTAGGAAGTCGAGGCAGGACGAGCTACCGTATACCCTTTCGATTTAAATCTGTCGCGTTCGTAGTGTTCGTATTTCTAGATTGACCTAATGGATTTACTTTCCGGGAGTAGGAGATATGATGCGTGATAGCTCGGCGCTTAAGCAAGTGTGTGGGTCAGCACCCAGGGTATTATTTAGGCATCTTCGATAACGTCGATTGACTCGTTCTGCACGATGATCACGGAGGTACGACCGACCACGCGGCGATTCTTAGTCCAGAACCGTTGCTGTATTCATTGCCGCCCCGCAGCACCGCGTATACCCGCCCAGGCACGCTAGCTATGTGAAATAAATCTTGGAACCTTGCGAGTTTACGCGGAGGTGAGAGATCACAGGAGGACCGACATAACATGCCGCCCGGCTTCAGCCCGTAGCTGGCCACATGGCCCCAGAGATTAGACGAAATCGTCCGGATAGCTTGGAAAAATGCTTTCGATTTGGGCTGGGTAACACGGAACGGGATAACTACACTGGTAAGCGGGCATGCAAGAGCGGATTGCACTTGGGTCGTTGAAAAAACTGGGTATTTCACTATGCCCCCAGCGATTGAGCGGGCTTGTCATTCCACTTTCACGTGCATGTGCACTGGCGCTTGCCGGTTGATCGAGCGACGGTCGGGCCGGGACAGAGTGATGGTCGGGCTGCAGCGGACGTCCTCAAGTCACTTGATAAGTTTGGTTTGCCCACTGCAGCTTGCGGCCGGAACTACAAAAACCCACCCGTGCAAGCCCGAACACTCAACCCCCTTCACCACCACCCCACCTCTCCACATCGACCCCGCCCGCTTCCTTGACATCATGGGCCAGCCATCACACACGCCGACCGAGAGCCTGACTGTGCGCGACGAGCGAACGGGAAAGACGTACAGCATCCCCATTACCGACAACACCATCCCAGCCACTGCGTTCAAGTAGGTGTCCAACCCGAGTTGGACAAATGTTGTTATATTAACTAACACTCTGGCGCTGCACAGAGCGATCAAGGCGCTCAAACGACCTGGAGAGCGGGATGAGAATGAGACCGAGCGTGGGCTACGCGTTTCGGATAGAGGTTTCTTGAATACCGCCGTCATACAGAGTGAGATCACGTATATCGACGGGGATAACGGAAGTAAGTAGCCGTTGCTCGAATCAGCATTCGTGAACTAACTAGACAATGGTAGTTCTACGATACCGGTATGCCACAGCATTTGACTTTGCATCGAGCTGCCTCATATTGACTATGCTGTTTAACCTAGTGGGTACCCCATCGAGCAACTCGCGGCACAATCGTCATTCCTCGAAGTCGCCTATCTACTGATCTACGGCAGCCTCCCGTCTCGGCCCCGCTATGCAGCCTTCGAATCGGAGGTTTTGCATCACAGCATGACCCATGTGGACGTCGCCGGCTTGTTCCGTGCCTTCAGGTACGACGCGCACCCGATGTCGATCCTGACCTCGGCGTTTGCCGCGTTGGGGAGCTACTATGCAGAGGCGAATCCTTCCCTGCAAGGTGCGATTCTTCGCGGGTCTGTGGAAATCATTTGAGTCTCACGAAGATGTGTGTTCTAGGTCAAAATTTGTACACCCAAGGAGACAAAGCGTCATTGGCAATAATGGACAAGCAGATATACAGGCTCATTGGTAAAGCGACGACCTTGGCTGCGTGAGTAATACCCCCGCTGTGGTGGAGGGTATCCTGAATACCATCCTCTAGAATGGCCTACCGCGTCCGCCAAGGTCGAGAGTTTGTCGTACCCCCCACCGGCTTGTCCTACACAGGATCGTGAGTTCGGCTCTAACTTTCAGTCGTAAATAATCCACAGCCACTCACACAATTCCCTAAATTAGATTCTTATACCAAATGGATCGTCTAGGCGAAGAAAACTATACCCCATCACCCGTCTTGGAACGTGCTCTAGATATCTTATTCATTCTCCACGCTGATCACGAGCTTAATGCATCTGCGACGACTGTTTTGCAAACCGGGAGCTCTCTTGTAGACCCGTACTCGGCTATAGCGTGAGTCCTTAGTGGACATTAGATCGCGTGGCAATGCTGAGTAGATTTTAGAGCGGGATGCGCGTCGTTGTATGGACCTTTGCATGGTGCGCTCAATTCTGGCTACAGGAGCACGAACTGACTAATTGGGTTTGGCTGGTTAGGTGGTGCCAACGAGGCCGTTATCCGTATGTTAATCTCGATTGGGTCTCCTGAAAACGTACCTGCATTCTTGGAGTCTGTCAAGAAACGCGAAAAGGTCCTTTCTGGATTCGGACATCGGTGAGTGCCTGGAACCTGTTTGGGTTCAATTTATTCAACTTGCTTGTATAGGGTATACAAAACAGTAAGCTCGCAGTTTGAGCCACAGCCATACACAGGCTAAATCTCACCTAGTCCGACCCCCGCTCGTTTATCATTCGGCAGACTGCGGAAGAGGTATTCAAAGTGCAAGTAAAGACCGCTTTATCCACGTTCGCTGCTCACGAAATGCATTATAGAACTGGCCAAGACCCACTTCTTGAAACCGCCATGCGCCTCCACGACCTTGCGATTAAAGACGAATATTTCGTGAAGCGTAAACTCGCACCAAACGTCGACTTCTGGTACGTACAACTCAGCCTATTGCAAGTTAGCGTACGCTAACCTTGAATTGAATCTTTAGGTCAGGTCTTATTTATCGTGCGATGGGTTTCCCTCTCGACTTCTTCCCTGTTTTGTTTGCTGTCCCGCGCGTGGTGGGGTGGCTTGCTCACTGGCGTCAAATGATGCTTCAGCCAGGCGGCGTGAAGATCTGGCGACCTCGCCAGGTAAGTCGCTTTTATTACGCTCACCCGGTCGAAAACTCATAGTTCCGCGTTTGATAGGTCTACGTGGGTCCAGGAGTGCGTGATTTCGTTCCAATGGACGAACGGCCCGTCGAATCCGATGAGGATGTTGACCCGAAAAAGGTCCCAAGCGCTAGTGTACACACCACAGGGTAGGTCCCAATTTGGCAAGTACGTACGAATTTTGGTGGTCAACAACGTTTATCCTCTAGACAAACGAAGCGGACTGCATTGGCCACATACAAGGCCAAGGCCAAGTTGTAGAGTCGGAGATCGGCGCAGATGTTGTATATGCACTTGCTATATAGACTATTTCAATGTTTGTCCACACCGCCTATGCCACATCCGGTATCCGACGGGCCGTTTTTAACCTTTCCGAAGCCGTGCTCGTGACATGGGAGATTGCGGTCGCTTGACAACGGCAAGGATGAGATCATTGAAAGCACTTCTTCTGCCGCCGAAGCAGTGCCCAGCTCCACTTTTACATTTAGCTTCGATGTCAAACCCGTACTTTACCCAACATCGCGTATAAAGACGATGCCCAAAACTGACATCCCCTTCTTTCGTGTTTCTCTGTCTCCAGCGGTGTCCTCAGGTCTTGCGTATGAACTGATACACACTCTTTACCCAAAACTATACTACTTACTCACTGTCTTTTCGAGTCTTGAAAATGATCTTCCTGCGTGTAATTGTTGGCATTTTGGTTGCGGCGTTGGGGGTGGTGGCACAGTCGGCCGAAGAGCCGTTTGCACTAGCGAGTCCGGGAAAGCTGGAGCAGGTGAGCTTGGCGTTGCCGAAATGTGTTGCAACGCTCACGCTACTCCCCTAGTGCAAGAACAGCACAATTGTCTGGCAAGGCGGCAAGGCCCCTTTCAAAATTTCTATTAAACCTACGTGCGGTGCCGAACAGGACGCATCCGAGGAACAGTGAGTATATCTACAAGGCATACTCCCCATACACTAAAAACTTGGATTCAGACACGTCGTTCCTACACCAGGCGCTACCTCTTTCGAACTACCTATCAAGTTCCCTGCCGACACCGTTGTCACAGTGTCCATTACGGATAGCAGTAACATGCAAGCGACCGCTCCTCCTGTACGTTTCAGCTCTTGCAGCGCTATCACGAGTTACGTGACTGAGAAACACCCGCAGGCCACTATTGTATCTGGCGATGCCGACGGTTCATGTATTGTTCAAACTGCATGCCCAGACAACATTCAGGCTCCCAACGCCCCAGTCGCGCTAGCCCCAGGCTCGTAAGTCTATTCTGTTCCATTATGTTTTAGGGTTCAGTCTAAACGCGGATCCCACGTCCCTAGATCTGGAACGGCCATACCCACGGACCGTCTGATCACTGCCGACCCATCTGCCGCCTCGGCCTCCACCGAAGTCCCCACGACCACGGCATCACCCACGTCGATGGTCGTCCTGTACACTTATATCGGCCCTTCAAGCACAAATTCCAACCCTTCGACCCCTACACCAAAATCCAATGCTGCATGTCTGGGCATGTCCGTGTCGGCAGCTGCGAGCTTTGGTGCCATTGCTCTCGTTGGGTCTCACTTGGCGTTTGGCTTGTGAGATAAACAAGCGAGTATGCGGGAGTAGAGGCGTGGGGATGAAAGGCTCTAGAATGTAGCATTTTTAACCGAAAAAACAACCCAGGATAACCTGCCTTTCGTTTTTGTATTGACTGTATTAGCGTCTAATTTGGACAATGTTTCATATACCTATTTATTTTGATATGGCTGCCTTAACATCATCTCGGCGCGTGTCCCTCAAGCTTGTATGCGCCTAAATAGTTGCCTGTTTCGCTTTTTTGTTCACTCGAAAGATAGAAGGCGGCTAGGGAACAGTGAGCGCTTTACTAGTACATTATTGATGTTCGCCAGAGTTGAACGTCGGGAGAACTAGTACCATTGCGGAATTTTAGCGTGTAAGAATATATATTCTAGCGAAGGTTAGGCTGTGACGATACTTCTGGAAAGTTGGAGCTAACACCGACCAGCTATGAATAGTTGCCTGGAAGCCAGCCCGTTAAGCGACCTGCAGGTACGACCGCATGGTGTATTCAATGGTTCATTTATCCAGCTGTGCTAACATCATGTGGCCGGCCTCACTACAAAGGAGTGACTAGAGGTGTATGACCGCATATACGGTATCCCCGGGTGAAACCCGGGAAATCATCACATATTCCCAGCCTTACTGCACGCCACCTACAACCAGAACGGCATGTTGGCAGCTCTACCCAACAGGTCCTGGCTCTTTCCGCTAGACTCACCCCCCCGTATTTCCCTGCCTTGCAACACTCAATCCAGACAGCCCTCGTTGCGACTGTTTGTGTCGCTTACAACTACCAATCATGGTTTTTCGGATAAAAATACACCTGTCCTATCTATTTGTTTTAGCCTGGACAGCTATAAACACTCGTTCTGCCATGGTAAGTCAGTGCTTGGTCTCAATATTACAAATAGGCCCGGAAAATTCAGCTAGGTCTGTAGGCAATGTGCAAACCTAGTAGCGGATGGGAAGTGCTTGGAACGCAAGATTATGATGTATGTATGATAGCTCAGTATATTTTGTCGGAACACTGCACTTCTAGTACGGGTGATTTTGGATGTTCTTCTATGCTCATTTCATTGATGATTTTTGGGTGACCAGGTTCTCAAAATGTGCCAGCACTATCAACCTCACTCTTGTGGTACAAGGCGTCAAACTTTTCTGGAGCTCATACCTGTGTGTGTACAAAGGTCATCTACAACCTTCTTTCGGCTTGTGCTGGATGTCAAAAGTGGAACGTATCCGAGGTGATAGGTCAAAACTGGCAAAGGTTTGTCCGCCACTCTTTCAAACTTGCTCCACTATCAATCTCTATATATTATAAACCAGCCTAGCAGATTATGAAGGCAAAGAATGTGACAGGTACCATCCAGCGAATGGTACGATCCCAATCCAACCTGATAGCAGGTATGCACCACTGGATTTTGATTCAATTCCTCGCAACCAACTACTCTCTGGCAGGGATCAAGAGTGGTACACTCTAGCTCCTTGGTCTCGCAGCATTGGCGATCCAGACTTCAACCTGGCCCAAGCCCTTTGTGAGTCGTGCTGAATATCGTTATGGACCAAGTGCTAATGTTGGCTGTCCGCAGCGATAGTAACTCCAAGTAGTAAGAATACCCCTACTGTAATCCCAGTTGCGTCTCGACCAAACATTGGCGCAATTGCAGGCGGGGTAGTAGGAGGTTCGGTCTTCTTAGGTATCAACCTTGGGTTGTTACTGTGCTTGCATCGTCGCAAGCGATTCATCCCTAGCATTGGATCCCCCGAGGAGTCTCTTAAACCCAGCCACCATGCAGCCCCCCCTTCGCCCTCTGCTAGCTGGAACATGAAGCATGAAGCATTCCGCGGCAATAATATTGCGGATGAGGTTACACGTTCGATAACATCCCATCGGCTCTCGTGGGTTGAAGGGATAGTTGTAATCCGACAGTGCAATGTGGATCTCGATGGAAGCGAGGTGGGCGAAATTGTTGTGCAGGGGGCCTATAATGCCCCTGTAGACACGAATAACAAGGGTTAGGGTGGGTGACATCTAAATCTGTCAGCCATCACGGGATAGAACAATGAACATTGCCAGAGGACTGATCGTACCCATCTCTGTGTTTGTGTTGTCGTAATCTCTTAAAGCGATCCAAATGTATGACTGAAAAACTGACTGAATGTTTTAAACGTTACATTTTTATGAAATAAGAGTGTTTGGGACGCATATATGGACCCCGCAAGCCAGAGCATGGGCAAGAAGCCCCAGTGGCTACCAAACAGGCCCAGGATACTAAAATGCCGGGCGGAGCACGGCTGCCCAGCTTGTAAGGAGTAACAGCAGCTGGGGTGAAATTAGGGGGTAACGAAGCAAGGCTAAGGTAGGCGCCGGAGGAAGCTCGGTTGCGTACTTGGCTGCACAATGTGGGCAGTACTTCATGAGACGGGGTCTGGCGCTTAGCACTCGGCCGCTGCATTTTGGTGGTGCAGGCGCCCTCCAACCTTGCCGGTGGCTGAAACTGTCCACGGCTGTGCTGCTTGCTACGTATGACATACCATGTGCTGTATAAAGCGTACATTTATTCCCTTGTGATTGCACTCTGTATACCCGTTTAGGTCGACTTCATGATATCTAACACTGTATTTCGGGTGGTGTGGATGTAGTTTACATCCGGACTGCATCCAATCAGGTGGCGGTCAGAACGGCATATCAGAAAGTAAACTTAGGAGCTGGAGCCGAGCGGCATGTAACGGCGATCCCCTACGACCTCTTAGGCAGCTCACGCTTGACGCGAACCCACAAAGTACCAGGCCTATCTCACAGCTGGTAGGACCTAGTGAGCAACCAGGCAGCGGGATTACAAGCTCAACGTATGGTCTAAATGCCGCATGGTCGTATCTCCGCGTGTCTTGACCATCGCGCAGAACAAGTCAGCCGACAACGCCCTTGGTTAGGCGCCAAACCACCCTTCCAAACCGAGCTGTGCACATCATTTCTTTTTCAGAAAACAAATCCATTGGGACAACCTAAAGATACAACCAACACGAACGCGACAGATTTCAATAGAAAGGGTATACAGCGGCCCAGAGCTCCGGCATCTTGTCCCGACTTCCTAGTCGTACTTCCACACGATCCCCCCTCGCCTGTCCAGCCACCTCGTTAGCCACCCCATACTCACACCACCGGCAAAGCCACCTACTTTTGGCCGCAAGCTGCTCGAACACGGACGGAGACAAATCAATGTTATTTCGTCCACATACTGGGCACTCGTCGACGACCTTGACTCTGACGGTCTTGTGTTTGTATGTGACTGTGGCAGTCTTGCCACAAGTAGACTTGGTGACGCGGCTAATGGTGACGTGTTCGGAGTTGTTGTTATTCCAGCCGCAGGAACCCCTGCCTGCTTCGACGTCGTCTGTGAGACGGGTAGAGTCAGCAAACGCGATCCAGCCGAGTGAGGGATATGATGCATACCGTAGTTCTCCTGTAAACCAGGGACATGTGAGCTCAGCACCCATACTTCCAGACAAGCGATACACTTAGCCAGCCGGTGCGTGCGTTACCTCTACGAGCCACGAGCTCATGAACGCCGGCCACACCAATCGGAGCGGCGGAGACCGAACCAAAGAGACAAAGCGCCAAGATGGCGAAAAGCGCGAGCTTGAAGAGTGCGTGCATATTGAGATTTTCGAGACTTGAAACTCGGTGGGGTGCTTAAAACTGTGAGAGGGATGAGAGACGATGCTTATCAGCCTGCAGACTGGGCAGAAGGTGGGGTTATATATGCCAGCTTGCCAGAGTCGATCGAATATTGGAACCGTTTAGGGAATGTCGGGTTACCAAAAGCGGGAGACTGAGAGGGGAAGCAACCGAGGCCAAACACCAGGACCGGCCAACAAATTACCGGTATATGGTGAATAAATGAGAGTCTGAGTGTTGGACCGAGTCTCGCGCCAAATAATTAGACCGGGAATGGCTCCGGCGCGAGAAACCCAGCCAAGCTGGTCGGTCGACTATATGCACATCTCGGCTATTGTGATCAAGTGCTTTCACTGGGTGACATCACAGGAGAGGTGCCATATTTAAGCAAAGAACTATCTTTTTCGAGAAAGATGAGATTCTTTTTCCCACTTTTCTCGGGGAGCGGACGAAATCAATAAAAAGGTATTTGCACGTGACGTAAGCAGATGACACTTCGGTGACTCGATCAGAAAATGCGCTAATGTCTATTTTACCATTTTTTAAAATTTCATTTCAGTTTAACTCTAGTGGACAGCGGGTAGGTGTAGGTAAGTAGGATACAGGAAGCTTGCGGTAGATATGGGTGTAGGCGGGTAGACTGGATGGCAATAAACGAAGCGCCACCCAACCTAGCAGTCACTATCCTCTGTGTCGGGCGACTCGCAGCCCAGCTCTGGGTCAGACTCTTCGTCCAGAAACACACTGGAGACGGAGCTCTCCTCGTCCGCATCCAATGAAAGCTGGAAGAGGTCGAGGCACCCAATACTAACAGGCAACGTTTGGGCTCGGGTTGGGGAAACGGGGGTAGTGGAAGAGCTACTAGACGTAGTGTCGCCTGGGTCGGACGCTTCGCGGTCGGATGCGTCGGTGCAGGTGGTTTCGAGAGGGTCATGTTCATCGTCTTCGCCGGAGTCGGACTCCGAGTCCGAGTCCGAGCCGAGTATCCCAAGCCGCCGAAGCACCTCACATGTGGTGCTGGACAGTTCCTCCGTTTCCCCCGTCTCTTCTCCTTCGCTCTCTTCCTCTTCGCTATCTGGCGAGACCACCGCCAACTCGGCCATCGCGGCGATGTCCTCCTGAAAAATCCCCAGCCTCGCAAGCGGACATTCGGTTCGATCGCTAGAGCCTTGGTAGTACGAAAGCTCTTCCTCGTCCATGGGCACGAAGTCTTCCTCCTCTGGGTCGTCAATGCTCAGGCCAGCGGCACGCCGCGCGCGGATACGTCTAAGCCCAGCATGGAACTCGCCCGCCTTTCGCCGCATAGTGTTTTGGCGGCGTGTCGTCTTCAGAGTGTACTCGATGATGGCTACGTCTCGGTCATTGACGCTAAACGCGCGCGGCGGCAGTAAGAGTTGTGCCTTTCCGGTCGGGCCGGTAAAGGATTGGCGAGGCGTGAATCCGCAGAGCTCAGGGACGCTTCGAACGGGGGAGCTATTGGAAGCATCACCAAGGGTATCAGGGTTTCCAGCATCGCCGAGGCAATGGTGTTCTTCCCCCTCGCTATGAGAGACGAATATGTGTGGGACACGGAACGGATCATTCGAGATGATGAACTCGATAGTCTCGACCGTTTGTGAGGTCACCAGTTCAGTGATGACAGCCTAAGATCAGAAGTCAGATACAGATTGCGGATAACCACTCGAGCACGTTCGACTTACCGCCGAAGGGTCTGACCAGCCCCAGACCGCGCCATTAACCCCGTAGTGTAGCTCGCGAAACCGCTTGGCTTTCCACATTGCTTGGAAAGCGACGACCTGCGCGTACGTCCGCCAATCACTGATTTGGGGAACCTCGTTGCGCTGTCACGGAGGTTCATTAGCCGGGCGCTTGGCACACATGGCCGGAGAGCTACTCACCGTGGATAGCTTAAAACACTTTAGCGCGGTGTCGAGCGGCTGACAGTCCTCGTACCATGCAGCGCGGTTGCGGTGCACCCGGCGGTGGTACTGGTTGGAAAGGAGGGCTTGGAGGCGCTCCTGGGAGGTGGGGGTTACTTTGGGAGTCATTGAGGGTGGCGGGAGAGGAATTGAGAGGTGGTTCGGTGGAGGCGGAGATGAGGGGGAGTGGAATGAGACAAAAGATCGACCAGTCTCGTTCTCGCGGGTTATGTATCCGTTGACTGTGCTGGGAGACCGCCGAGCAAAATTTGGGAGAACTGAATGGACTAGGTCTATTAATGAGCTCGTAGGATAATCGAAGTCTAGGACTGAATTCATTGGGTGCGTGTGGGGGATAGGACCGAGGGCGGGAGTATTTGGCAGGGCAGGCATGGGTCTAGTACGAGTGGTGAGAGTTGGAACGCATGGTAAACAGCATAGGAAGTGCAATGAGGTTGATTGTAACTAGTAGGGTGAGCATGGTGATTCGCCAGATATAGTCTGCTTTAGAAAGACATGTTCAAACCGAGTGATGATGATGGTGGTGGTAAGTGGGATTGGATACACAGGCGGTGTGTGTAATCCGCTGTAAGCGCGCTGACGTATCATGGTAACTTTTAATTGGCAATCGGACAATATATATTTTTACTCAAATATCCAAAGGGATCATACAACTCTGTGAATAAATGGCACACCAACTCTAAAGCTTTGTTGGCGGCCCAAGCTCGTACAACCTATCCAGCTCTTCCTTGTAGCGCATGTACGCGTCCCTCCTCCGAACCTTGAACGTCGGCGTGAGGAGGTTGTTGTCGGTCGTAAACGGCTCCAGCGTCACATGAACGTTCTTGATCATCTCGAACCCATTCAAGCCTTGCTTCTTGCCCTCCTTGTCCAACAATTTTTTAATCGCGGCTACCACGCTCTTGTGGTTAATTACTTCCGCATGAGGCTTGCCCTTGAGTCCAGCCTGAGCAATGATCTGCTCGAGTTGAACCGGGTCCGGAACAACCACGGCGATGAGGTGGTCTTGCAACGAGTCGCCGTGTACGTAGAGCTGAGCGACGACAGGGCAGGTGCTGTACGCATTTTCAACCTTTTCCAGCGCAACGTATTCACCTTGGGAGAGTTTCATGATGTTCTACAAAAATGAACGTGAGACCCAAGCAATGATAACAGAACGATTGGCTCACCTTGACACGATCAATGATCTTGAACCGGCCGCACTCGTCAACTAGGCCTACATCGCCGGTATGTAGCCAGCCCTCGCTGTCGACCGTTTTCTTCGTGTTTTCCTCATCTACGAAAATAATCAGTTATTTCCCTTCAGGAACTTTGCACACAACTCACCCTTGTAGTATTCCGTGAAGCAGTTCGTCCCTCGGACACAAATCTCCCCACGTGCAAACGGCTTGTCCGTAGATCTGTACCCCATCTCCGGCACATCCACCAACTTGATCTCGTTGATAGGCTGCGGCGCTCCAACCGTCGTCGTGCTCGTCGGGTCATCCGAGAACACACGCGTGCACGTTCCGCAATTCTCGGTCATTCCATAACCCTCAACGATCTCGCAGGCAAACGCCACGCGAAGAAAGTCCATTGCATCTCGTCCGATCGGCGCGCTTCCGCAGGTGAGCATGGTGATGTTGCCACCTAGTACAGCTTGGACTTTGCTAAAGACGAGCTTGTCCCAAACGGCATGCTTGTTGAGTCCGGTCGTGCGCAGGTTGTGGAGTTTGGTCTCGAGGGCCTTTCGGAAAAGCATGCCCTTGAGTCCAGGAGCCTTGGCGTTGACGATGGCGGCTAGGTAAATACGGTTGAGCACACGTGGGACGCTGGGGAAATAGCTCGGTTTGAGGATTTGACTGTCTTCCAAGAGAAGTAAGGGGTTGCCAGAAAAGTAGCCAATGCGACCACCAACAGCGATCGTTAAGAGCTCGGCAATACGCTACAAAGCAAGGTTAGAACGAGTAAGGCACATTATCAAATCCACTCACTTCATAGATATGCGCAAGCGGCAAATAACTCAACAATGCTCCTCCAGGGGTGAAATGCGAGCCATGCAAGCACGACACCACTGACAGAGCCAACTGCTGATGCGTCAACACCACACCTTTTGGCACATTGGTCGTCCCCGACGTATAGCAAATCGAAGCGACTGCGTTGGGGTCAGGCGAAAATGGCGTGATCAGGTTTTGAGCGCCGAGCTCCTCGATCTCTTCGAGCGTAGTCACGCGTACACCACGTTCAGCAGCCCATGTGCCATAGGTAGTGCGCTGGTCGGCGTTGATTTTGTCTATCGAGACGATGAGTTTGAGCGAAGGGCATTTGGTCGTGGCCGAGACTAGTTGAGTGAGATGCGAGGCAGTGGTAAAGACGATGGGGAGCTCCGCATGGTTGATGCTATTTTCGTGATTTTGTGAGAAAATTTGAGCAGGCAAGTGAGATGAATTGACATACATGTATTCAACGCTGTCAGGCCCGAGCGTGTCGTACAAGCTGACCCCTACTTTGTCGTACGCATGAAGAGCCAGGTCAATAACCTGCCACTCGGGTCTAGATGAGAACCCAAATGTTAGCCAAGAGAACTGCCAATGATTTCATCGCTTGCTGACCGGTTACCACTCCAGAGGCCTACGGTCTGCAACTTTTCCCCATTATTCCAGAGCTCCCCATTGCGGCGGAAGACCTCGAGCGCGCTCCCAACTCTCCGACGGCGCACGTCAATCTCTGCATACGTGCTCCATTCAAAGTATTTCGCGAGCGAGCCGTCCGGAAGGGCAGGTCGCACACCGGTGAACGGCTCGTTGCGGGACTTGTACAGTCCCGAGTCGAAAATGTCAACAAGGGTGCGGATCGGCTTGGGCTTGACGTGCGGCTGAGGCGTGTCGAGCGTAATGAGGTCGGGCCATAGACCTAAATGAGAAGGGGATAATTAGGACAAGTTTACATGAAGCAGAAACAATACTCACCATTCCGATAGTGACCTGCAAGACGCCATACGCAACCCTGGATTAGCCTATCGCAGCCATTGTCGTCAAGCACGCCCGCAACCTACCAGTCTGTCCCTCCTTGCGTGTCCCAGGCACCTCGACGCCCTGGCGCGAATAATCAATGTTAGGGGGATACGAGATGCAGTCGGTCATAGCGACAAGTAGAGTGGTGGAAGTTGCTGGTTGGGGGAGGGAGAGAAACAAGTGCGGGGGAGAACGCGCCGAGGCTGCCTTAACCTTATGCACCGGAATCGGGACGTTTTCGTCGCCGACCGGCTTGATCGAGCCGAGTTTGCAAGATGCTCTTTTCACGCGCAATTGCCCCCAGCTGCATATATGTCTCACTCCTGGTGTGCCAACTATCCATATTAGACAGAGGTTTTTGCGTTTCCACAACGTGCGACTTGGCCAAGGTGACACACAGAAAACTTACCCTATGGGCTGTGTGTAATAAAGTTAGGCATTCAGTTCATCCCTGACCGACGCGTTGAAGCTTCGCCGAGGCGCGCAGACTGGATGCCATTAGCTGGCATTAGTAGTATAGTACGCCCTGGGTCATAGTTGAGTCCCAATCCTCCAAAGGATTGTTTTTTTCGGGTGGTATAATCCCCCAGGTGCTATATTCAACCGCGTCAATTCACCTGTGCGAAACGCGTCATTATTGCGAGCCGGCTGCGGATTAGCCCTCAAAGGTCGCCACGACAGATGAAAAAGCATTGTCGTCGTCGTCAACAACAGTGAAGCTGGAGATAAGATCCAGCTTCTCTAACTACACGAGTGACAAGATATGTCACTGAGCCGTCGCATCACATGACCGCGTGGCGATAAGACAACCCATATACGTCAAGAACGCCTCGATATGGCGTAACAAAGAAGCACAGATCACCACTATACCACATTCACCATCACCTACTCGTATTTTAACCCCTCAGCATCATGTCGCCTACCAAAATCTTCACCTCTTCCCGCGTGTACTTTCCGAACAGTGCGCCCTCGCCCGGAACAATCGAGGTCGATCTGGACACGGGCAAGATTACAAGGATTGAGCATGTCAAAGTTCAGAAAGGAGACCAACGATTCGCAAAGGACGCAGAATGGGTGGATGTCGAAGATCGTGCGATTATACCAGGTCTTGTCGAGTACGTGCGCGATACCCCCCAAGAACGAACTGATATACGGAATGGCGTGGATCCAGCTCGCACGTCCATTTGAACGAACCCGGCCGGACAGAATGGGAGGGATTCAGGACTGGAACGCAAGCAGCAGCATCGGGAGGGTGTACTACAGTCATCGAGATGCCACTCAACTCGAGTCCCCCCACCACAACGGTCGCGAATTTCAAAGTCAAGCTCGACGCGGCCAAGGACCAGTGTTGGACAGATGTCGGGTTCTGGGGCGGTGTGATTCCTGGGAACGCGGTGAGTGGTGCGAGGGCATTTTGGTGCACAGGATGAAGATATTAATGCTGTGAATTCCCAGGACGATTTACAGCCACTCGTAGCAGATGGCGTCAAAGGCTTCAAATGCTTCCTCATCAACAGTGGAATCGAGGTCCGCCCGTAATGTGCTCGTATGACTGGAGGTCTGACAGAACGTGCGCTGTTCTTTGCGCCATTGGACTTGGCAGGAGTTTCCGTGTGTGAACGAGCATGACTTGGAGTTGGCGATGGAACGCCTTGAGGTAAGAGGAACCCCGCAGTTTCTCCTCGTTAGCACCCTGGTTCTCAGCCATTTTATGCAAACATAGGGACAACCCACCGTACTTCTATTTCACGCAGAGCTCGATGGACCCGTGAATGATCCCAGCGGCGGTGATCCGACCGATTACGATACGTTCCTCAAGTCCAGGCCTGAGACATTTGAGACTGGTGAGCCACCATCGCGTATTCCGTTTCGTTTCGTTTTTGCATAATTTGTGTCCATGTGGGTCGAGCCAAAAATTAGGCTACGCGACGGTGCATGTGTGCGAGTGCTGATGTGCGCCTCTTGACTTTTCCAGACGCAATCAAACTCATTGTGAAGTTGCTGCAGAAGTACCCTTTGCTCAAGTGTCACATTGTGCATCTGTCGGCTCGCTCTGCGATCCCAATCATACGCCATGCGCGTCAGGTTCTCAAGCTGCCGTTGACGGTCGAGACTTGCTTCCATTACCTGACATTGGTCTCGGAGGGTGCGTTCGAGCACCCCAATACTAGAGGGATCGTACTGACCACGTGTATATGCGCCATAAAGAGGTACCACACGGGAAACCTGAATTCAAATGTTGCCCGCCGATTCGCGGCGCTGAGAACCAGGACAGGTTGTGGGAGGCACTTCTAGACGGCACGATCGACATGGTGGTGTCCGACCACTCGCCTTGCGTCGCCGAACTAAAGAAGCCCGATGTCGGAGACTTTATGGAGGCATGGGGTGGTATTAGTACGCTTGGGCTAGGGCTGAGTTTATTGTCGACGGCGGCGAAGAGACGTGGCGTGGCCTTTGAATGCCTCCTCACATGGTGTAGCGCAAATACTGCGCTCCACGCGGGCTTGGCAGACAGGAAGGGGAGTATTACGGTAGGTAAGGATGCCGATTTGGCGATTTGGGATGCAGCCGCCGAGTTTAAGGTATGTAAGTTTACGCGGTCATGCAGGGATGGTTGCTGACTGAGCCGGTTCACCAGGTGACGAAAGAGTCACTGAATTTCAAGAACAAGCTAAGCCCATATGTTGGACTCTCGCTAGAAGGACAGGTGGTGCAGACATACGTGCGTGGCACGCTGGTGTTTGACCGCGAGACGGGCTTCAGTTCTCGTGCGCTGGGGCAGTTTGTGTGATTGAGTGTGGTGGTTCGGAGGGTCTAATGATCAATCAGATGGATTTAGCACATGGGCAGAAACAAGATTTTTGCCGAGGACACTGTGGTAAGCGCCAGCGGAGGATGCACATGGACGCCGGCGGAATCAGATCTCCCATGCTCTGCTTCACGCGGTCGTGCGCAGGCCGCCGCTCGCCATGACGCTTCCCCACATCACCTGCTGTTACTCCGCGCTCGCCTAGTTTTTCCTCTCGCCGTACTTAGAGCCGCCCCAAGTTCGAGTTCCTTACCCGGCCCTCCACATGCCTATCTCCGACTTCCTCCACCGCGCGACGACCAGCAAGGCCCGCGGCTCGAGCACCCCGCGCTCCCAGTCCCAGTCAGCCACGCCGTCGACCAACAGCTCGGACCGAGACGACGAACATGACTCGCCGATGCACCAGCCCGACCTGCGCGGCCGGACGTCGCCCCGGCCCGGCCCAAGCTCGGCCGTCGTTTCCCCGGTGCGGAATCAGTACGGCTTCCCGGACGAGAAACGTGCCCTGTCACCCGAGGTCCAGTCGAGCACAATCACGGGAGAGCCTCCGGCGTACCGCAGCTCGGTCATCCCGCGTGAGGATGTGGTGTACACATTTGTCCGGACGTCGGGCTCGAGCATGGTGTTGAAGAGCGAGGTCACCGGCGAGGCGGTGTACCGTAAGTACTTGAATGTTGCATCTGGCTCGATCGCTCACTCGAATCCTAGATGTTTCACATGCATTGGACCTGTGGAATCCGTTTGTGTGGGTGACGACCGTGCGCAGAGGAGACGAGGACGGTGAGGTCGTATCCGAGTTTGAGATGGGGCTGGCGAGGAGACGAGCGCGGTTGGCGCTCCGTGGCCAGGACGATATGCTTGTGAATGTGGTCAAAAAAGCTCCTCTGTGGGGGTATGTCCTTTGATTGTCACTTGTGGACCATCACTCATCTTGCCTGCAGCTCATTGAATTTCCAATTCAGAAAGAAGCGCGCATTAAGTTGGACCATGCAGAAAAACTCAACCATCCAGGTACGTAGTCCTCGGGGGTTTCGACGGTGTTTTAGTAATCCTCCACAGTGTCATTTAACATCCCCACATACCTCGCTCGCAGTATTTGCACCTACCATATTTGCGACCAACTCCGAATCAACCGGTACCCTCACGGTAACCCCCTTTGGTCACAGCCGCGAAGTATTCGATCACATTGTTACCTCCCTCCTTCTCATAGAGCGCCTGAGGCAGCTCCCTGATAAGGAGGCTATGAAAAAGTAAGTGTCTCTCATTGCTGCGGTTTCCCATGCTTATCCATCCTGCTCGCACAGCCGTCGGACCAACGATGCACTCGGCGCGAGCTGGGGTCGACTGTTCAGCTGGGAAGTAGACCTCAACACCATGTCGTTCTCGTAGCACCTCGTGCATATCTTTGGATTGGCTTCGCATTATTTATTAAGATTTCGGACACTGTTGCGGAGGTCACCACGTAAGTTTGGCGCCGGACATGTCGATATATGTACCACTCAGCTGCTAGATTCAAAGTATTAATATATGATTTCTCTCGACTTATTTTAATGCAGGCCTACTCGTGGCGCCCAGAGGCTATACGCCGATCTCGCGTGGGCAACCATGGTGTGATATAAGATCATAGCCGGTTTCGCCCATCTGGGTCCAAAGCTGTGCGCCCATCCACTTCACCTGCTAGTACATAACCCACTTTCGACTCGCTCCCATAGACGCCCTCCCTGGAGCAATGAGCTTTCTGCAACCCCCACACGTCGACGCCGAGGACACGTACAACGTGCATCCACAGAGTAATTCAAACAACAGACTGTCGCAACGCTATGTTCCCTCGCCAGCTCCCCCAGCAAACGGGCCGAGCTTTCCTCAACCAGTCATTTCCGGCGTCGAAGTCCCCCTCTTCTCCTACGCACCATACTCGCTTCCCTATACCCCGGTGCGCCCCCAGCTCAACAATTCCCATGCCCAGACTGCGCCACCGAGTGCGCTACCCCATGCTCGTCTGAGTCCAGCTGCTGCGCATATGCAGCATAATAGAGTTGGCGCGAGTGAGCCGAGATTGAATCACGTCCAACTAAAGGTGGGTATTGACAGGCTTGTGAGTGGATCTGTCTTATGTGTCGTGCGCAGCCGGTTGTACCACCCAGCGACCAAAACGCAAGACGGTTGACGCCTGAAGAGTACGCCTATCGAATCATGGTTGCGATTAATATTAAACTTGACGGTTTGGTGTACAGATTAACAGAGGATATTGCATTGCGGCGATTCCACGAGAATGAGCTGCATCCCGAGGATCGGTATTGGCACGCCTTGGTTCCTAAATCGTTCCAGCAACAGCTCAGCTCAAAGGAACAGGCTCGCCAGGAAGAAATCTTCGAGATCATCGCGTCGGAGCAGTTGTACATATCCGACCTGGACCTTTGGCTCACCGTAAGCTTCAGATTTGTTTATTTTTAGTGTGCTTTGATTAACGACTAACTAGGTCTATCGAGACCCATTGCCCACTCAAAACCTCTTTGCCCCGCATGTTCTCGGGTCGTTTGTGAAAGAGGTGTTCTCAAACATTCACGAGATTAAATTGCGACACGAAATCCTCTTGCGAGCATTGTTCAAGACACAAAAGAGGAACTACCGTCAAGTGCACAGCATAATGGACGACTTGCTCGAGACCGTATCAAACGCAGAATTTCAGCGTGCCTATGTCGACTACATATCCGTACGCCCCGGCCTACTCTCCCGCCCTCACTAACCGAAACGTATGCAACAGAATATCGACAACGCCATCGCCCGACACAACCGCGAAACAGAAGAAAACCCGGCCTACGCGCAATTCGTTTCACCCGAAGCTGCCACTGCCCGTGACCCGCGCGTGCGCAAGCTCGATTTCGACCACTTTCTCCACCGGGCGAATAAACGGCTCGGACAACTCAAGCTCCTCGTCGGTGCCACCAGGAAAAAGACCGAGCTGGATCATTTTGATATCCAGGGCGGGTCTTTGGAGATGGTACTCAGGTGTTTGCATCGGACGGTTATGCACGGACAGGCCAAGGGGCAAGGTATGTACTATGTTGAATCTGATTGGGGGTCAAGTCTGATCGCGGTCACAGGTACGGGAGAGCAAAATGCGCTGCGCACTTTTCGAGAAAGTTTGGAGAATCCGTATTGGGAGCTCGCTGTGAGTTTCTATTTCATTTCCTGTGCTTGTGGTAGCTAAACTGGGCGGGCTTGCGTAGGATCTTGGCTTGGCTCAAGAATATCGAGCGGTCAAGTACGAGGGTAGCTTGACTCAGGTTGAACCCATGTCGACAGTGCCACTTTATGCGGTGTTGCTTGACAACTACCGTGAGTGCCTTACCATTCAACGCTGGGCCACTTAAATAATCCCATTTTGTAGTTGTTTTTACCCATATCGTTCGAGAAGGGAGCAAACAAAAGCGTATGGTCCACAAGGTACACGTTTTTCACCCCCCCCCCCGTTGGTATTTTTATTAAACCAGTTCTACATACAGCCCATCCCCCTCGAGTTACTCGACGCCCACTTGGAAACTGGCCCAGTACGCACGCGCACCCGGGTAACTTCCATGCTGAGCCGCCACGATAGCGCGCAAGTTGTTCGCTTCACCGTCAAACGCAATGGCGTCAACGTGATGCAACTTGGAGCACGGTCAAAGACTCTAGCGGAGAAGTGGGTTAATCGTATGCTTGAAGAAGTTACGCTACGCAAGTTTGATATCGACGCAAACAAGGTCAGTCGGTTAAGCTCGTTTCGCGTTCTGCCGGCGTTGATTTTGGTGGGTGGCTTTTTAGCGATTATTCTTTAGTCCGAAGGACATCTCGTCGCATAGCCTGAAAACCCAAAGCGACATCGTATCTGCGTGTTTTCTGAGTGAGTTCCCCCAAGAGTTGTCGGTTGAGGGGTATTAATCATCTTTTCAGCACACGAAGATGTGCAATATGTTGTATGCGGAACCACGACAGGCGTTTTCATGGGACAGCGAGACGACGTAGATAGTAAGCCAGCAAAAATCCAAATAATTCACAAGCTCACATATTGTACCATCTAGAGTTACGCCTCATCCGACCACTCCTGAACATCACAAAAGTTATTTCCATTCCCGGGATGCAAGACCTTATCGTCCTGTACGGAGGGTCCCTCATCAGGCTTTCAGTTGCAAGCCTTCTAGCTTCGAATCAACGAACGAGCTTTTTGGAACAAACCGCTGTTGAGCTGTCGGATCCTGCCGATGGTTTTGTTTTTGCTGTATGCGGCGGCGTGATTGAAGGCCGCTCGGTCGGTAAGTGCCAGAGTTTACCGGCCAATTTGAGAGACTGATCGCGCTTTCAACAGTCGCGTTCACAACGAAGCATATCATCAGGAAGCGACTACATTTATATGTTTATAATGCGGCGACCAGGCAGCTAGATCGACTCTGCGAGGTTAGGTTACGTCATTTCACCCATTGTTAAGAGCTCATATATGTATGTTTTGTAGCCGATTCCAATATCAGACTCTGTAGTCGACATCTCGGTCGTGTCCGAGGCCGTTTTCCTAGCAGGAAAAGAGTGTCTTGCCCTCAAACACCCTATCAGGTGGGTACCTCTTCAACCCGCCCTCCGCAGTACCCACCTGCTAAAGATATGATGTTCCCTTCAAAGCACTGCACCTAGCGTGACGAGCTGGCCTGACTTCAGCCCACCATTCGTAGATACCCTTCGCCTACAGCCTCGCTGCTCTGCGGGCCGCTTCCTAGCCGCCATCGAGACAGGCCCGGATCGCATACTGCTCGTCTACGATACGCACGGATGCTTCGTAAGCAGCTCCGGCCAGCCAATCCCCTCGCCGCGGACATACGAGTGGGAGATCACGCCCAGCGCTGTGACCTACTGCGGTCAACATGTCGCATTGTTCAGCCATGACAAGACCGAGGTTCGTGATAGCGAAGATGGTCGGTTGCTACAAATCCTAGATATGCCGAACATGTGGTTGCTGCATCCTTTGCTGAGTTATTCAGCGAGTGAGAAGGTGTTGATGGTTGTGGAGAGGCCCGATAATGGCTTCAAGAACTTGCTTGGGGAGCTGCTCCCTACTGTGAACATTTCCTCACCAAACCTGAATTGATCCAAAGTACGTATCACTCCGATATTCGATTTCGAGTCACTGATCGCGGGCCTAGTATCATAATGTATTCGTTCTTGACTGAGTTGAAACCTCTGGGGTTACGGTCGCTATGTATTTTTTGGCACCCCGTGTATAATTTACTGCACAATTTTATTGGACACGTATGGCTGCACACATACTGCGACTGTCCAGGAAACACGTTCAGGCTACCTCCCCTAAATAAAAATGCCCTCGCGTGGTTCAGAATACCGTTAGTTTTCTACCTCAGGATTGAAGGAACCACCGGGACACGCCGAGCAATCTGCTGTGGGGTGGTTTCCCAGATATGGGACAGGCTTCCTGGTTTTTACGCCGTTCTGGGTATATTGGCTTTTGTCGTGAGCAGAAAAGCTTTCGGCTCACGTGCTCAACTCACGAATAACATAGCCCGTTCTACTTGCCACGATTCCTATTGAACATGTTTTTAAAGGAGAGTCATCGAATAAACTTAATTTCACCCGCCCTCTGGTTCAATGCGGCGGCCGATACAGAGTCCGGGATCGGTCAGTAGATAGGACGCATATACTCAACCCCGAGCCGAGACGGCTACTACAGCCCATGTGGTGGTCTTCCAGCACCGTATATGCGCCCCTCTGGCCATCCCATTTGAAAATATTATCGAATTTCTATATATTTGCTGAATTGGTCAGTCAGCATGTCTCCAACGTGTTGAGAGCCGGCCTCGAGGGCGCGCATACATCCAAACAGAGAGCAATGATGCGTCGAAATGAACCACGCCGCTTCCACGGGCAATCCGCGTGTACTCGTGCAGCCACGAAGGTCCCATGCTCTTCAACTGGGTCATTATATTGCCCCAGAGCAACTTTGAAGCCTCCATACCCCCCCCCCTCCCGCACTAGCTTTTCCTCGACCACCACCACATCTCAAATCACACCTTGCATGTCATGTACTTGCAACTCAGCATCAGTAGCGGTCTCCCACCCCCAGTTAGCTCACCAACGAGCCACTCCGCGCAGCCACGATCTTCGCTTGTAAGCGTGTTGGGGGTTGGTCTTGATATACGGTAACGCTTTCGCTCAGTTCTCTCGCCACTAAAAAGTCCTAATTACTACCTTAGGCCGTTATTGTGTCGGCCTGCGCCGCAGCTTGCGAAGACCACAGGCCGAATACTTGGCCGCGCCTTCGGCGCGACGATGCGGCTTAGTCACGCCCGCG